>BQNB010027323.1:0-57751 GCA_026074375.1 Tanacetum coccineum | reverse complement strand
ATCGGAACTTTTGTAATATTTTTTTTCCCTCCTACTTTGTGCATACAAATTTTAAAAAAAAACAAAAACAAAATAATTTTAAAAAAAAAACTAAAATCGGGCTGGCCCAAAATGGGAGCTCGTTACTGTAGCAAGTGGCCCATTGTCAAAACGACAGTAGATTTGTCACTCAATGTGTATATTAGTAATGATATTTTGATTAAGTGTTTTGTGTAACCAAAATATCACTACAACTATGTGTCGCTATGAAATCTCGTTACTATGTACTGATACTCGACTAGGTTAAAATAATATTGAATATGGAAACAGAATGGGCATGTAGGTAAAAGTATAAAGAAACTGAGCTGGGCCACCGAAATGTAACCGGATTACGAGTGTAATCACTTCAAATGTATGAGTAAGTTAATTAGTTTTCCTAGTAAATGGAGGGAGGGAGGGGGGTGGTGGAACTGTGTGTTTTTAAATAGTTTCTAATTTTAATTAGTATTGAAATGTATTTTAAGGAGGGTAAAATAGAAAGTTAACTTTTGTTTAAATTTTGACATTCAACAAAAAGGGTAGCTATTGCGAATCTAACAAAATAGCCCCCTCGATTTCTTGGAGCAGCATGCGACAATGGAACTCATCTTATTATGAATGGGTCGATCCGGGTTGTATTCTCAAAGTGGTCAAAGTTTCACAAAGTTTTTCTTGTTTTGAAAACACATTTTGGCAAGAAGAAAACAAAATGCATAAAAATGAAAGATACATTTGGGCTTATGCAACATTTATAAGTTATAACAAGTAACCTTAAACAAAGACTGAATTAATAATACAGTACACGGAAATGACTGAAATGATACAGTTATTAAGGCAAGAAAAATTAAACAGACATGATTTTGATTTACAAAATCTCAATAAAACGCAAAATAAAAGAAAGATGCTGCTGCATTTAGTTTTAGAAGCAAAAAATAGAGAAATTTAGACTGCACAAAACTACACTTCTCGTAACCCAAATCCAATTTGACTAATCATAGTAGTGCAGAAAGTAAAATGCTAACTAATCATGGTTATTCCACCAGGGGATACTTCGATTTCACGGTGATACCACAGATATGCTCCTTTCCCATCGCGGACTTCACTACCAGAAACAGTTTGTACCCATCTCTAAGTTTACTTCTATACTGCACACACACAAATAGAGTATCAATCACGTAAATAAATGGAAGTAATTCTTCTATTCCATGAAAACCCAATTTTCAAGAAGTCAAATCTCATATAGTAAGTTTAAAATCAAAATCGAGTAATAGTGCAGAGCCTAATTTACGTGAGTCACGGAAATCAGTATCAAGGATAACTTTACTATCAGGCTCATGTGGATGAGGCAGATTGCTTGGCAGAGTGAGGGGAATCCTGGGCTTACCATCATGAGTTTGCAATCTCACCTAAGAGATTTAATTCACTTATCAAAATCAATTCAATACTCCACGTAAGCAATAGTAAGGTAGTGTTTGATAAAGACTTAAAGACTCTTAATTGAAAAACTGGTAAATTAATTAAGTCACTAAAGGCTTGTTTGTTTTGTGCTTAAAATTAACAAATGACTTTCTAGAAAAAGTCATGAGGGGGAGGGTCTCCGTATTAAGTCCATGACTTAATTTATGATTTTACATATTTACCCTCTCATTTCTTCATTTATAATTCTGCATAACTTCTTTTTAGGGTATAAAAGTAATTTTTTTTAATTCAGACATTATATTCAGCACACAAAACAAACAGTCATATATTCATCTACAAACAGAAAACATATATCCAGACAGACACATTAATTTTACAGGACTTAATAAAAAAACTAAACAAACAGGCCCTAAGAAAAACTAAAAAAGAGAAATGCGACAACCACAAAAGAATATACATGTCCTTCTGTAGAAATCGAGCTACCACTAATTATTTGACCTCATTTTGTGAAAAAAAACTATGTGAGTTCTTTCTGGTTCTAGCATTTCTCAAAGAAAAAAACATACACGTCCTTCTGGAGAGATCGAGATAATCCTGTACATACTATCGTGGACAAAAGGACACTGCAATAACAAAATTACTTGATTAACAAAGGAAAACCATAATAAACTACTCGATTAACCTACAAAAACACAATAGCTAATAGAAACAGTGATTCCATACCTTACACATATCTTTAGCTCGATATTCATGAGTATGCTTTTCCCCAGTGAATATGTCATAAGCATCAAAAGTACTAGTATACTCGTCCCCTTCGCCATCACTGTATTCAACGTGTGTAACCTATATACAAAAGAACACCATGGAAACGTCAGGTTACAAGCAGCCTTATAGTTTCATGAACGTAACTTTAAATAGTATATTAATGATATAAATAAACCAGCAAGCAAAAAAAAAACTAGTAAACTAGATAACACATGTGGGGTATTGATATATGAATGATACAAAAAGCATAACAAGTAATAACTACAAATATGGCTAAAACCAAGAACACCGATCTCATTTTAACAACAGAATACACCATGATCAAACTTAAATCGCAGTCACAAAATGAATAAAAATCAGCATATGAAATAGCAGTCATTAATTTATATCCTATCAATATTATTCTAACTAGATTTAACATAGGGATCTTTTTTAACAGAAATAAAATACTCCGTATATATATTTCATATACTTGGAATTTGGAAATACTAGTCCAAGCGTAGAAACTCAAATCTGATTTGTTTAACTTCGAACATGTTCCTAGTTCCCAATAAGGGTTCAAAACCATGGAATCTATCTAAACTGAAATCTCTAAGGGGGTGTTTGTTTCGGCTTATATAACCGGCTTATGGCTTAATTGAGTTTAGGCTTATGCTTTATAAGCTCACTTTTGTGGCTTATTTTGAAACTTTTCGGCTTATATAAATTCATTATGTCATAATCAACTTATATAAACCGAGAAGTTTCAAAATCAACCACAAAAAGTGGACTTATGAAACATACACCCAAAACCAAATAAGCCATAAGCCGGCTATATAAGCCGAAACAAACACCCCCTTACTGTTTAGATAAGTTTGGGACGCGAGGTTATCCTTCATCACCATAAGCCCATAAGCTACTCATTCAACATAAGCTTAACTTCAAAAGATACGCTTACACAAACAGCGTCTAAGTGCGTGTTTGCTTATTGCATCATTAGATTTTGGCGTGGTGCTTTCGAATTAAGGTGTGTGACAGGTTGGAATGTGACAGGTTTCCAAAACATTTTCAGGTGTCAATACGGGCCTTGCATAACTGTTTTGATGCGCAACCAGTCGCAGCTGTTGACACTTCTCCTAGTCGGGTTTCAAAGATAAGTAACACGCAGATTTCCTTATATCGGATGTCACACCGCTTATGGAGGCCGTTGTTGTAAAGAAGAAATACGGTGCGGCGAGCCCCGTTTCATTTTTGGACCTACTGAATCTAACATTGACAGGAATTCACTTCTCTAGCAGCTCATGATGGAATCCAGGGTTCTTTGTCGCCTCGATCAGGTAAATATTATGTGTTTGTGTGGTCTATCATACTACTACAGTGTTTGCGTCACTACTTTTCATCATCTGTTAGCCCGAGGACATAGGCCTGATACAAAGCAAATTATTTTGTTCCTCACGTTTAGGCTTTTGTAGCTCCACAAAAGATAAAGAAAAATGGTATGCGAGTTGAATGTTAGAAAATTTCCAAACGTTTTAGGCTAGCAATTTTAGACTTCCTATAGTGTGTAGTGTCATCATTGATTCTGATTATTGTATTTCTTTGTAGTGGAATGCTTATGGAAATTAGATCAGGTTATATGTTTTCAAGTTTATTAAGCAACTTGGATTATAATGAACCAAAGCGTGAAAAAAATAAAGGATAACAAGATAATTGAAGAACCAAAAAATATCAGTATACATTTGAATATCCTGAAACCTTTTGTAGGCTTTATACACTTTACTTTTTTTTGGTATACATATGAGCACTTGCAGGTTTAGTAGACACAATTTGCTGATGTTCTTTAAACTTTTTGTTAGAAAAAGCATTTGACGCTGGGGGAAAACTAGAGCAGCGGGAACAACTATCTATGAACAAAGTTGGGCATGGTATATTTATTAATTTGAAGAATCATTATTATAGTTAACAAATCCACATGTGTCTTTCTGATAATAGGGTGTTTTTTAATGTTGTAGCTTTACACGACCACGATCCCCGTTTCAAAAAGGTCTATTGCTCAGATAAAATGTCGGGCATACTACATTCATTGGGGTACAAGAAACCTGTGATCATTCAGTCACTTTTAGTTGGACGGTTTTCTTTTCTACAATGATAATTCTTTGGACTAAATGTTTACCACTCTAATTAGTGTAACTGCCTTTTGTAGGTTTATTATGAACTAGACGAACAAAGGAAGTCAATGGGGAACAAAGACATTGCAATTTTTCGGGTAGAACACCTTTGCCCATTCCCGTATGACCTCATTCAACGTGAATTAAAACATTACCCATGTAAGTATATCAGAAGTTTGGAAAATTCCCTTCATCTGTAAAATGTGTTCCGATATGTAGTTTTTTTTGGTATTTGCATATGTGTCGGGTTTGACAATTCAACTGTCTACGTGCAGGTATATAGTAGCCGCTTTAGCTGGATTTGAAGAGACAGGAAGCATAGCCGTATCCATTCAGGTAGTAGTTTATGGTTCCAATATTACTTATTCCTATCTGACGTGCAAAACATGTGACCAACCACCCATTTTGTTTGCTTTAATAATACTTAACCTTTGTTATGCTTTGGCAAATACTAAATAGAGGCCGTTTTGACTTGCCGCTGCCACTGCCCATCTTGCCTTCACACACCAGCTTCGCTTCTATTACTTAAGCTCTTCGATGTGCCGCTACTGATCTTTTTTGCAATTATTATCATCGCAGCCATCATCAATCGAAATTAACAATTTTGAAGAGCAAGCAAGTTCGACTGAAGACAGGAGTAAGGTTCTGAACAAACTCGCAGAAAAAGAAAAAATCACACGGTAAGTTATTACAAAAACTTGCTTCAAGATTCGATGATTTACTACGTAGCATGATCTTTATTTTTGCACAAAAGTGCATCAAACTGTGGCATTTGCCCATATTTTTGTTATTGAAATTCTGCTTATGTGAAAAATTATTTACATGATTCTAGGATCTTCCGTTAGCGAGGGTATCCTGATAGTATAACTTAGAGGATGTTTTTTGTTCATTTGCTTATAATGTGGTCGAACCGAGTGTCTCATGTCTTACGGTCCAAATGGGAAAGCCAAATAAATAAGCTATAAAATACAATGCCTAACAACCCGTAAGTTCGAAAGAGTAACGGGTAAACTGCCGTTTCTTTAAGCTTTACAATTTCATTCTTTTGAAATTTTTATTGTCAAATCGTCTTGAAGGAATTCAGTTATTAGATTGTCAAATCGTCTTGAAAGGATATTCAGTTATGCTAATATGCTTTATTCTGCATTGCTGATTATTAGGATTTATTTTGCGACATGGATTTTAATTGTATTGAACAGGGCCTATTTTTTATACATGTGCAAAACTGATAATTTTGACTTTTAAATCTGGGATCGAAGGTATGTGCATAGTAAGAAAGTATTGTCCATCATAATTTAGTTGTAGATAGTTCAAGTGGCTTTGTTATTGTGGCTAGCACATTAATAACGTATGTCGTTCTATTCCATCATATTTCGAATTAGGCGTGCAGTACGCTCAGGTGTCTTAAGATGACTGGCCATACACGTCTACTAATCTAAAGACTGAATGAGGTTATTTTTTTCTTAATGACAAGCCACTTGGATAAGTTCGACACCTCATATTACTTATTGGTGCTATTGGTGACATATATAAGTTAAATCCGACACATTAGTGTTATACTGTTAATAGCTTCATGGTCAAATGACTAACTGATACTATATATGTTATACCCAAGGTTATAAATAGCGTGAAGCGTGGCGTGGCGGCATAGCCAAGCCTCAAGCTTTAGCGTGAGGCGTTGCGTCATAGCGTTTTTAAGGCGTGACTCAAGGCGGCAAAAAATATTTATAGAGTGGTCAATATTAGTTAGCTACTAGGCTTAAAATTGAGTTATGGAGTTACTAAGCCCGAATCCCATACAACCCAAATCATAAATACTTGTAAATAAGCTCAAATCCATGAAAACTTTTAAAAGCTTCAAAAAAAGGCGCGCTATAGCGCGCTTTATCACGCCTTATCGCGCTTTATTGCACGCTACGCCTAGAGACGACGCCTTGGCCTGTTTCGTAACGTGGAGGCCACGCCTCGCGCTATGGCGCGCTTTTTAGAACCCTGGTTATACCCTATTCGAGCTTGCTGCAATATCTTTGGAGTATTAGAATTACCTTGGTTTATATGGGAAGGCCTTTCATATTTTATGCATTGTTTTACAAACTAACTACCTAATAACAAGTTATACACTGTTTTACAAACTAACTATGACAAAACCCTTTGATCGGGCCTATATTAGTTTCCTCAATATCAAGTTCAACTGGAAAACCCTTTCAAATGTATGAAAAAGTTTCGAGTGTTTGTTCCCACATTCATTATTGTAGGAAAAAAAGGAAAAAACATGTCGAACTTATAATAAAGCCCATCTTTGACGGCTTTTACATATATGCTTCTTTTAGGTCTTTAAACTTTAAGCTCAAGTGTTTCTAGAAACTTATGAAATGCCATCGGTTGTTTTTAACGTGTGTGGATTTACTGAATCAGGTTCAGGTTATAGGCGTCGTAAAAGGGGGGTACTTGCTTCCAAGGAGGCGACTTTTTGAATCAAATTGCATTTTACTGATCTTAGTTTTAGTTTCAGATTTATCTTTTGGGTATTTACTTACTCTTTGTAACTCTGTATCAGGTTTTACTGAACCATCATCTGCAGAGATGGTGTTGAACCCATGTATGCACAACCAGCTTTGGATGCCTTCTTTAGTGACTCATGATTCTCTGGAACTTCTCGAGTCTTCATCAAGTTGCCGAAAGCGAAAAAGAACGCCGCAAGAAGACCCAAAGAGCTCTCAAGTGCACCCTGAAGCTAAATGAAGGCAGACGCACCACATAGTGAGTATTCTTTTTTTTCCTAAACTGTGTTTAAAAGTGTCGTGAAATGCCGCGGTTGTTTTAAATGTGTCCCTTTTTTTCCGACGGCAATGACCACGTGCGGGTCTACTGATTCAGGTTCTAGGTGACGTAAAAGGGGGGCAAGTGACATCCTACCACGGAGGAGCTTGCCAGGATGGCTTAGTAAGCAAGCAAGCAGTTATGTAAGGGTGCGCAGACGTGTTGGGACGACACGGAGAATGAAGTTGGTAACAAAATGCGGCATTTTAGAGGCTTAGTGGTTCAGGAGAAGGCTTATTTTCTAGAGGCACATGGAAACCTATACTAGGTTCCTGATGCAATTCACTTTCCAGAATAGATAAGAATAAATGTGACTCTTCTTTGGTATAACTGCAAAATGACAAAATATACAAGTGGATGCAATTTGTTTTATACTTATTTTCAACATTTCACTTTCCATTTTTTGGTATACCTGTAGAATGACAAAGCCTGCCACTGGACGCAAATTGTTTTATATTCAAATTATATTGCCATAATACATACTCTGAACACTTAACAGCGGTGCAACATACATGTTACAAGTATGAATTTGCGTTAATGACCTTTTATGTAACATATTTACTGTAATAATGCTCCTAATGTAATTCCGTCTAACATAGATTAAGGTAAAATCCGTTACGGGGTCTAACATAGATTAACGTAAAACCCGCGCTCCTCAACGGAGTGCGGGTTAAAAACCTCGTTATAATTATACCATACTATTAAACATTAAGATTATTCACCCAAGGCAATCATTAAATGCTCATTTACTGCTGCTGCCGGAACCCGCCTGTACCCGGGTTAACCCGCCGGAATCTGCCTGAAACCCGTCAGAACCGGCACTCATACCCGACCCGATCTACATATCATTAAACCTTAACTGATGCTTTATACACGTGTCTCTTCCAATGACTCATCCAACACATGACTCATGGCACTAATCTCCAATCCAACACATACACCGCACTAATCTCTGTCTTCCCTATCGCCTCAAACCTTCCACCACAAAAAAAACACGCACAAACCAAACAGTCCCCTTCAATCGAGTTTGTGATCAGATTTAGTTTTTTAGGGTTTTTAAAACACGCAACAGTTCTTTAAGGTATGTCGATTTTTTGTTTATAAATTTATTTAATGTGAAATTTGAGGGTCAGGCTTACTAAGAACTGAAATTCATTGATTGATAATTTTGGTTATAGCAGGTTGAGAGTGGGTGGTGACAAATAGAGTATCAGCTTGGGCCAGAGGTTGGTCACACTCATTTACAACTAGGATCTTCCAGAAAATAGTGTAATCGAATGTGATACGGCTATTGATTTTGCAAGATAAATGTGTGTTGAAATTGAAGGTGAATAAGATTTTCTTTTGCCTTCTTTTTAGTCCATTCTATGTAGCTTAATATTTGTTATGTAGAATTTATTCTTATAATTTATGTTTGTGGTTTTTTTATGCAACTGTATTGGTTTCTTATAATTTTGAAATCAAAGAAAGTAGATCTTATGATAGTAGTGTAATAGATAGGGATGCTGAATGTGTGGGATCTTGGAACATTGAATCGGAAGGTTCATAAGGATTTTTGGACATTTTTCCTGATACATTCTATATTGCTCAGTACATGGTTAACTATTTTACTATTATAATTAACTTTTGGTTATCTTCTTATAAATAATTAGGTACATGACAGAAGAATAAGTTACGTCTTACATCTAAAAGACAACATGTAAAAAGGGCGTGTGGCTATTGATGGAACGAAAGCTTGGGTTGTGTCATTTTGATGTGCAGGTATGTTTCTTTCAATTTGCGTTGTGATGGTTGATGGGAAGAAAACTATAGGGTATATGGATTTGTGTTTTATAAAAATGAGTATGTGATATTGAATAATCAAAATTAAGTAATCTGTTCTAATACAACATGATTATATGTAATAAGGAGGATGTATAAAGTTGGTGCCTGAGAAACAAATTTTGAGCACAATTAGACTATAAGAAGAGGAATCATAACAATAGAGCGTGTAAGCTAATAGTAGTTTCAGCGGGCTTAAACGATAAAGGAAGGAACACTAATAGGTTTCGAGAAACATAAGCATCTTAGTGATTATAAAGCTGGTAGTTGTATCAGCTGTTATAAAGTTGGCACGTCACTAAGATGTAGGTTTTGCCAAAAGCTATTGAATGAATAATCTCCAATCTCGATGGTCACTATGCAGGTGCGATGTTGTTTGTGTTCTATGGTAAATCAAGACGAAAGATTAGGCCGGCATAAGCATCGGCGATATGGCTTGACACGATGGTGACTTCAACAACTATTCTGTCACTGTCGGGTTCTTGCATCGGATGATTGCAACTTAAGGTTAGTATTTGAGCTTTCTCCAATATATATCGATTAGTTGTGAAATACTTTAGTAGTACAACTTTTGAAAAATTCGTTATATTTTCTAATGGAGTGTTTGGACATTAAAATAGGCGCATTCTGAATGTGCAAATTTAAGCTTATTTTACGAAAGATCCTGTCTTAAAAGAGTTTACTAAAAAAGAAAAAAGAGCAAAACAGGTTGAAAATCATAAAAAAAAATGCATTCAAATGCATAAAACCTTTTAATCACTTTGTTTACAGAGTAGTTTCGCTCTCACGAAAGAAAGACCCGCATTAGCTAACAGATGGTAATTTTTTGGTTTTGTAAAAGTTTACTGTTTTATCGATAGTCTTTTAGTTTTTGTAACGATTTGCTTATGCTTATGGCACTGTTTGTATGAAGCGTCGGAAAATGAAGGGATATCGATGGGTGGAGGAACTAGGGCAGTGAGAGAACCGAGGGTCGTGGTTCAAACCACAAGTGATATTGATATACTCGACGATGGTTATAGATGGAGAAAACACGGGTAAAAAGTGGTCAAGGGAAATCCTAATCCAAGGTAAAGAAAGTTTTACTCAGTTTTCGCTTCATTATACTATATATACAATTATTGGGATACCCGACCCATGGCACCTGTCGGGTACCCTGTTCACAACCCGCCCCATGTTCGACTTTGTTTTGTTAGTGTTTTTTCTCCCCTTTTGTTTGACCCGATGTAGTGTTTGTTTGATTCTGAATAATCAAGCACACTCAGGAGTATCGGCCTAAGAAGTATGCTGGCACTATCTATGGATTAAGGTCCATCATTTGAAGTACCTTGCAGGGTCTTTATTACCAGATGACGTGTATTTCTATCAGCTACAAATGTATTTATAAACTTTGCAGTTAAGTATGTATTAAGCTTACAATTCTAAGCTTTGACAAAATATTCACGTGACAACGTGTACGAATTAGCTAATCTGTTTAGTCCCTAAGAACAAGTATTTAAGAATTGAACAATGAACATCTGAGTACTTCAACATCTTTTAAGTTTTAACACGCATTTCACTTTACCGTCTTTAATACCTAATTCAACAGATCACTTTATAATCATATTGTGTATCACTTTAGTTTTTTTTCTTTAACAAGTAATATTTTGCCATCTTAAGTTCTATTTGTTCATTTTTTGGAGCTTATGGACTGCTGAGCTTAATAGGTTGCCCATGATGTCCAAAAACATAGAAATGAATAACCCGAACCACAATAGGTATCAAATACTATTTAGCTGCTGATTTCTGTGTATATTAATAGAGATCACCAGCAAGAGCTTCACTAAGTTTTGGTACTCGCAGGTACATTTGGGGCATAAGATGAGAGGGAGAGAATGGGATGAAGCCTTACAGATGGGAGAACACATATGAGACACGTGCCTTACAGATAGGATGAAGCCTCTTTTAGTAGTTTTGAAAAAAACGTAATAGTATCTTAAATTTAAAAGCTCTTTTAGTAGTTTTGCGAAAAGCTCTTTTATTATTATTCGTCATCCTCGAGAGTCATGAGATGTGGATGCTCCAGGGAGTATAGCAGCTGCAAGGAGGGAGCAGGTTGAAGTGATGAAGGTTCAAAGGAAATTGAAGATTGCTCATTATGGTAGATTAACGTCTGCAAAGTATGATAGCTGCAACAAACCTACGCCTTTATTTGATCCCTAGACATTGTATAATCAACGACAGAACCAATGTTGATAGGTGTAATGTGCATTCAATGAGAAGAAGAGTGCAGCTGTCAGTTGTCACCACTCTCTTATTTGCAGGTAAAACAAAAAAAGTATAGAGAGAGTTTTATATTAGCGAAACGCGCTATAAATATAGTTTTTATTTTAGGTTTATAAGAATGCCACTTTAGTACTCAATTTTGTGCTATTACGGTTACTATAGTCGTTTCAGTTGTGATTTTTTATAAAGGGGTAATGACAAATAAAATAGCAACGTACTTTCTCCATTTGAGGCCATTATCAGAGTTTTGAAACTCCTGAAAAAGTCTCACAATAGCCATCGAACTTTATATGAACTGAGATCTTGATATCAGCAACTTGTGTCAATTTTTTCTTTACAAAGAATGTCACGTCTACATGTGACACATGTACATGTCTATGTCCACGTCTTTTAGGTGGCGTTAGGATTCTTGTCTTAGTTCCCACTTATAGACGCACACCGTTTAGGTTGTTTCCGCATCCCCACCGCCCCCATAATATGAAAACACATATCACCTTTAACACTAACGCTTATCAACTCCTAACGCGCGGTTGTTGGTTTTGTGTGTGTGTTGATGTAGAAGAGACGTTGACATGGAATCCTAATCGCTATAAAAAGAAGGGGATTATGACATGTACAATGGTGTCTCATGACGTGGGATTTGAAGGAGAAATGTGGGGTCAAGTGTGTGGCTGGTGCGTATTGGATCAGTTCATATAAAAGACGCATCGAATGGGTATTGTGAGACTTTTTGGAGTTCATTATTTTGGTTTATGATGCACTTTAAGTACAACTTAGGCTATTACTGTACTATAGCGTCATCAGTTTTTTTATAAATGTTTGAACTTTGCAGAACTATGAGTACCAAGGGGGTGATTAGCTTAGCTTATTATTATGTCGGCGTACTGGCTTCTTTGAATATTAAAAAGGTTGATAAGCTGATTATTACAACTTATGGGTGACCCATAAGCTCAAATTGACAAGCCCGAGCTTATTGACTTTCTTTATACTCAAATAAGCCCATACGGCGACATAATATTAAGCTAAACTAATCACCCCCTTGATACCGAAAAAGAATCATTTTAAGTTTTGAGCCTAAAGGCAACACTAGCTGCTCCCTGATGCATGCTATACCAGTTTCCACATGGGCATTAGCTAAAGTTCATTCAGATTTCATACATTCCTCTTCAATATTTGTTACGCTTTTAAAACTTGACAAGTATATAATCAACCACTTTACATCTTACTAACCAAGGATACTAAAAACTTCTCCTCTCTCCGTGTCTCTATCCTTTAATTTCTCTAATCAAGCATTTCACAGTGTGCAATATACATACCTATAAAATACGATAATAGTTGTTGCAGCGCTTATATTTGATTATTGGTATGAGTTAATGGCTCATGTTCATATCGAGTTATACAGATAAAAGCTTGACTTTTGATATATTCTAAAGCTATAGTCTCATTGAGCAAGAGTCAAGTGCTGATTATTTAAATTATATTGTCTCCAACGATCATTAGTCGAGAACAATTTTACGTAATGGTAATGAAATTTAAATAATATATAAAAATAATAATAAATTACATGAAGAGATATACATTACCTCAGAATCCATGGGTATGGTGTTGATTGAAAGATAAGAATCACTGTCCAAACATACACTGGTATTGGTATCACCATCAGATACGCCTCTGGCATTCAGATTAGTTGCATTGTAAACTATTGTTATAATCTTACGGGTTTGGATAAAACTGCTTATTTGCTCTTAAACGATGATGTGAAGCGGATTATTACTTTTAATAAGCAATCCCAAACACCCCCTTAAGTGTTTTTTCTTTTCTGATTTTGTGTCGCTTTTTTGGTTTGTTTATCTGAGTAGTGCTGACTCTTTTATGTTTTCTGTCATATAGGCTGTTTTAGTTCCAATCGGATTGGCCAAAAAAGAAAGCGCCGAGAAGTACCGCTGCAATGTGGAAGTAGGGGTCCCGAACATTCTTTGTCATCATTTCATGGAAAAACTATTGCCCATACGCAATCAAGAGCCATAAGGGTGGAAGGTTCTTATAAATTTTTTAGGCGTCCAATCTCCCTTATTTTAGCTATTTTGGCATGGCAATGTAGTTTTGTTTATTTTTTTTCCCGTAAATATGTTGGCTGCAGGTGTAACACCAGCGTATATGGACATAGGTGACTGTTCCAGAGCGTAAAAAGAAAAAAAAGATCAATGAATGGTTTGTGAGAGCAGACGACGAAAATGGCGAAGAAGATGTAGTCTCACAATATATATGGTTATGCTAATGAACATGTTTGTTTTATGAATGTTTCTTTCATTACGATTTCCAAACACCTTTTGATACTTTTCTTGGATAATTAATACTCATCAAACATGATTTAAATAGCTGTAGTATTATAGTATCTATGAAGTTTTCCACCCAGTATTTATAGGGATCTGATGATAGTTTTCCACCCATCATCCACTATTGTTCTTCAAATTAGTGAGAAGTAGCAGTTTATTAAATTTTTTATGATAAATGCTATTTTTAGGAAAAGATGGAGTGATTAAGAGTGAGAAGATAGACACCCGGCCTTATGTATAATGTATTATTATAATAATCCTTATTATAAGCCCAAGTCTTATAAATAAGCCAGATTATTTAGGGGCTTAGGATATATAAGCCCAAATACACTTATGTTGTATAAGCCTAAACAAGACAACCTCCCAAAACCGCCGCAAATTATGGTAACGATTATATCCAGAACCGAAGGGCGGAGCTAGAAAAAAAGTTGGAAGGGGAGTGGGGGTGGCAGAATTTTTTTTTTACGAAATCGAATGCAGATAAAAACGCGGAGGGTGTCGTTGGCGGAAAGCGACAAGTGTATGTCTTACTTTCGAATTATGTTAGAAAGAGAGAAAAAAGATAGAAAAAGCGGAGTATGTTTTACTCTTTACGTGGTGGATGATTTGCACACTACGTAATTGTTTGGATACACACTAAAAAGTATGTGTGTATGTGCATTTTTATACCACTATTACTGCTGCACGCACTCCAATAATGATAATAGGGAGCAGAGCGTGCGCAAAATCAGTTAACCAGTTCGGTTCGGTTTGGGAGTCAACAGGAAAGTTTCTAGTCAACAGGAAGCCGAAACTCAGTTCGGCCCACGAACCTGAGCCGGGTTTGGAAAGCCGGTTGTGGGTATCTGGTTCATGCAGACCGGTTTGCCGGTTTGGAACCGGTTCGGTTCCGGTTACCTGTATAAACCGGTGTGGTAGTTTTGGTTATTTTTTTTTGTTTTTTTTTTTTTTATTTTTTTTTTTTAACCATATAGGAATACAACATTAAGAACGAAATACAATGAAGTCGTGATGGACAAGAACGGTTGCTGTTATTTTTAATAACATATAGGAAATAACAATATGGAAAATACAACATAATCGAAATACAAAATAAACTAGTAGTAATGTGTTATTGTCCGTGTACGTGGACATAGGACCCTCCAGCTCCCCATTTGGGTTTGTCATCTTCTGCCCCGCTAGCTCAACAATATAATCACGAGGTGGTTCTTTCTAAAGAGCCGTCGCATACTAGCTCTAAACGCAATTTCTTGATCGGAGTTAGTGAAGTGGCTTTCATTCATTTTGCACCTCGTCGATTAAAGACACTTCTTCAACGTTCCAAGGGCAGTTCAATGGAGTTGTTGTGCTGTTTCGCTCATGAGCTTCGGAAGGTGCGGGGGGTCTAAGTGGGCCTTTAAACACATACACATCCTCTAAAAGATTGCCAGTTAGTTTTGTTCTTCGGATTGGACAACAATCCTACCAACTTGATTGAATATGTGATTAAGATGCACCGAAAGAATGTGGGGGACACTAGTAAGTATATCAAAAACGTGAGCCATGCGGGTATGAGGACAGGAAAGCTGATTTTCACCGTTTGTGTGTTCGCCGGGACGCAGAAACGCTTCCTATAAAATCGATAAAGATTCATAGTCTTGGGCTGAAGTCTCGTCACAAAAGTCTGTTTTGTATATTGCTCATGTATGCAGAGGACGATTTATAGGATCACCGGCTTGCCTTCTTTGTGTTGAATGTTGGGGTTAAAGCGTGTACCATAGCGAGGATAAAGGTATCGAGCGACTGTTGTTGGGATGAAGAACGCGCTCAGCAGTTGGTGATTTGAGTCTGGTGACTACCATATTTGCGTATAATACGCTTAGTTAGACCATGTCCTTGGAAGATTCATGGAAAATAATACTATCGGACTCTAGTTGACTAACCGCTATCGCAACTCATCGGGGCAAAACTCAAGTCTTCCCTACTTATATTTTCTAATCAAAATAAGTCTACCCAGATACATTAAAACATGTATTTAAAGCTCGGCCTAGGCAAGTAATTACTTGGTGGCATGTTGTTTCAAATACTTCCCTGTAAGTTTCTCTTCATCGGTTTAACCATACTTGACAACACCCCCCCATCTCAGAGTTATAAATCAGATAATTTGTACAAATTGATGATAAAAACGCTGATTGCAAATACCGAATGGAGTATGTTGGGTAGTAGAAACCCCCGACAATACAACCGTAGGATTTGAAACACCGTCAAGTAATGGGTTAGTAACATTATCAATAAGTCCCCAATATTCATCCGGGAATTTGTATACCTACTACCATTCTTGCCTGGACCAAATGTCATGCAATAGAATACAACGTTATTGCTGTTTCAAACCACTTTCCGAACATTTCTCAAAAAGTGGAGTTCCATCGTGTGTTTCTAATGTCCCATTTGGCGAATAACAAGGTTTCTGCATCGTGACAAATTTTAACTATACGTCTACGGTTTTTCTACCGATTTGAAAACATCTTTTAACATTTGTTTGAAAGACTCTTTTCATTTGATTAACTATGGGGAACCTTTTAAACCAGCTTGCACAACCAAGTTAATGTGTGTGAAACACAACGATACTATGATAAAATCTACCCCCCAATTGGTGGGTTGTATTTTAATGTGTATTCATGGCGTTGTGTTGTTGTTGGCATTGTCCAAGTATTGACTCCAAAAATTTTATTCTTTCAAACCATAAACGGACAAAGACTTTTTCTAACATTATATTTCAAGTTTTTACGGTGTGATCAGACGGAAAACTATGGTCGAACGAAAGTTGACCCGCTTTATACATTTGCAAGAACTAGGTTCAATACAATGTGCGGTAAACACACTGTAAGGAAACGGGCTCAAATTATGAGGAGCGGAACCCATATGTCGTTGTTAGTTGTCCATAGATTTAAGTTAGCAAAACCATCAATTAGTGCTTGTTTTAGCCGCTACCATAATTTTCATAGCATCTCGTTTAAGGGTAAGAACGATTACATGAGTGTAGCGCGGTTGCATAGTGTTCTGGAACACTCTCGTTGTCTGTTCGTTGTCGAAGTGTTAAAATGGTACCTCTTTGAATCACCCTCAAACCGCCAAGAATTGTGTTCACGTAGATAATCGGATGTGGTACATGAAAACTTGGCCACTTCTCGGGCCGATCGTCGTTTGCCAGCTTCAGGGTTCTGATTGCTGCTGAGCCTTGAGTACTTCACAATGAGTATGACTAATATGAATTCTTCAACGTCGTATTGGACCAAGCGTCAAGATTTGCAAGCAGAAAGAATTGCATTGTGCTTTTGTATGACGGTCGAGGTCATATTGAACGCTTGGTATGTAGTCTGTCTTGACCAAACTTCTTGGTTTTCGACAAACAATAACATCCACCTTATGGTTTGTACGATTTCACGGATGTTTGCAGTGCACTTTGATGAGACACCAACATCACCCTGGTTTGTAGCTTGGTGAGCCAAGAGGGCGGATGTGTTCACTTGCGCATTGAGGTGGATATGTTTTTTTTGTTTGTTCTTAAGAAAGATTGCGTATGAGGCTTCTGATAGTCTGTGATATATAGATTCGTAATATTAATCTTCTTGAGTTTATAAGGGATAGAGAAAATCTGCTATTCTATCCAGTTATCCTACCCCAAGAAAATCTATGAATGGATAAGAACAATATGATTAAAGTAAAATTCCCGGGGACCCACTTTTATCCAAAAAAAAATCGGTTCGTCCAAAACCGGTTCCAAAAAACCGGTACGACAAACCGGTTTGCCAAAAACCGGTAGTTCAAAACCGGCCTAAAACCCAGAAAAATGTCGAACCGGTTTCAAATCGAATTATTAAAAGAGAAAATAGATGAGAAAAAGCGAGTATTTTACTTTTTACGGGTGATGATTTGCACACTCCGTAAATTGATTGATACACTCAAAAATATGTGTGTCATGATTATTATACCCTTAATATGTGCACACTCCAATAAATGATATAGAGGGTATAAATGTCAAGACACACAATTTAAGTGTGCAAATCAATAAGTGGAGTGTGCAAATCACCACTCTTTACCCAAGGGAGGTCATTTATTCACGAAACCAACTAAAATTACATATCTGCCCTCAATATTTTATTACCTTCTCTTTTTATGTTTGCTGTTAACATTAGTGCATTTTAATTTTTGGTATTATTAAATTTCAAGCACAAAGGCATAAACCACCGGTGAATAGTACTACGTAACTCTAAAATCGTTTTTCAATGCAAAACATAATGATTAGGGGTGTCTAGTTATCGGGTTGTTCAGTTTATTCGATTCGGTTAGTTCGGTTATTTCTTTTTGATAAAACCAAAAATCAAACTTAACTGAATTCAAATTGGATTTAAACGAATCAAAAATCGAATTTGAATTTGGTTTGGTTTGGTTTTCTGGTTGACCCCTCTTGCGTCCCACGACGGAGCGCGGGTAACCTACCTCGTATAATATGTGAGGCTATACTATATACCCCGTTAATTAAGCTCATTTATGATGTATTTTTGGTATGGGTTTTGCTAATGACAGCCCTTAGGGTTGTTTTTAAGAGATGAGTTTTATTACAAGGTCATCTATGAAGCATTATGATTGGATATCAATTCCGAGAAATATGGATACAATCCCTAAAAATCCGGATGCACACTAAACATTTGATTTTGATTGGATGATTTTATTTCTTACATTAAATTGTAATAAAAAAATTCCTCTTAACCACAACCCTAAGGGCTGCCATTAGCAAAGCCCTTTTGGTATTTAGACTTTGTTTTGAACAGAAAACTTTGTTTAGACTAACTAATTATTTATTATCGGAAATATACAAGTTTAACACTTTATACGGAAGAAATAATTATTTGTTTATTTGATTTAAGGGTTTTGCTAACAACAGCTCTTAGGGTTGTTGTTAACAACTAACTTTCAAAATTTGTGTTAAGACAATATACAATGTCCAAATAAATTATTCAAATTCATTCAAAATCACTAACAACTTCCTATAATTTCGCACACACAAATTTATTTCACACTTCTCATTGGTCATATTAGCGAAAAAAGCGGAGCATGTTTCGAAATATGTTTTAATATTGCCATGTTTTGTGAAAAATTTGTTGTTATCAACAACCCTTAGCATTTCCCTAATGGAATTTATATTAATTCTGTAATTAAAACTTGAATAACGAAAAACCGTGTAAACTCCATTTAATACGGATCGTTACAGACCATCTCTCATTCCCCGTTTTTCTCCCTCCCTTAAGTTTCATCTCCTACTCTAAAATTGGCGCTATCTTCAACATATGCATGCTTTTCATTAGATGAGTACTCATGCATAACAAACAAAACCACATTATCTTTTTGCACTACCTTTATTATCGGAAATATACAAGTTTAACACTTTATACGGAAGAAATAATTATTTGTTTATTTGATTTAATAATGGAATTTGATTATTAGATTTTTCTGGTAGATGTAAGAAGGGATTGATGAAGCGAGGAAGAAAAGGAGACGATGTAAAACATACCAATAGTTTAATACGGATCGTTACAGACCATCTCCCATTCCCCGTTTTTCTCCCTCCCTTAAGTTTCATCTCCTACTCTAAAATTGGCGCTATCTTCAACATATGCATGCTTTTCATTAGATGAGTACTCATGCATAACAAACAAAACCACATTATCTTTTTGCACTACCAAACATAATACGTAGTACGTGATCACCTTGTTGATAGACAAGCGTTATATCGAATATGTGGAAGTCGTCGTTTCCATTGCTAAAACATGGCGTGTTTTCAATGGATTTTGGTAGTAGGGCGTTGTCTGGATCGATTAAAACTTCTTTTGCTAAATCTAGTAATGGATTATTACATAATTCTTTGTTCTCGAGTTTGGCAGGCCATGGAGATCATGGTGTATCACAAGAGAAGACAAATAGGGTGATGAGATCGGTGGATGTAGATGCTTTGAAGAAGAAGCTAGGGACAGGAGGTAACGAGGTTGTTGGATATTCCGAGCTTTTACATGCGTGTCAAAGTATTGGTGCTGCGAAATCTGTTGAGGAAGCGAAGGAGGTTGCGAAAGGATTTGATGACGCTGGTGCTATTTTCATATTTAGAGATAAAGTTCATCTTCATCCTAATAAGGTATACAGTGTTTTTATGAGGCGAGCGTTTATAAAGATCTAACGTATAGATGGATTGATCTCCTATGTTGATTTATTATTATCTGCTAACCTTTGTGATATGTGTTAGAATTTGATTAGAATGTTTACATGGCTTTTACAAAGGTTGATGACGACACTTTCTCTGAATTACAGTACCTTTTTGTATTTATTTTTTGAGTGCTTTAGAATCTGATTCCAGTTGTTCTCATTACTTTTTCTATAAAAAACAGTCCACCAAGAACAAATGCATAGTATTCTTCTGTTGATGCATCTTCTAATTAATTGTGTACATGAAACAGTTTCAGCTTTTCCATTGATATACAAAAAATTTGATAACATTCATTCAACTTCTGTCTTTATATATTCAATTCGAGTTCTTTGATATTTCTTTCTTAACTAATTATAAGCTTGAATACTGATACTCTCACTTATGTCCTTTTTCAATTTTCATTGTCTAATAGTATGAGAATCTAATTTAATCTATTCCATATATTTTAGTAAACAGATGATGTGTACACATTCATTGAAATCTTTTGTTGATCTATAGTTTGATTGCATGTGGATTTAATGCCAATTGTTAAAGAATGTTTTAGGAAAATTTTATAAGAACATCCACCTACTAGGCCCAATCTTTTTATGGTCAATGTAGGTTTTGAATAAAACCGGACCCAAGTTTATAATAGATTCCATCCACTTAATGTAAGTTATTTTTAATGATCAGGTATTGGATATGGTTAGGAGAGCCGTTCCTCTAGCTTTGATGCCTGAAGATGACCCGCAGAAGGAGGAACTGAAGAAGCTACAAGCAAAACAGGAAGAAATTGACGTGTTGGCACACAAGCAAGTCCGGAACATCCTATGGGGTGGGCTGGGGCTCTTACTTGCACAAGCTTCCCTCTTTTTCCGTTTAACTTTCTGGGAATTCTCGTGGGATGTTATGGAACCAATCACATTCTTCACAACCTCTGCGGGTTTGATAGTAGGTTATGCTTACTTTCTTTACACTTCAAAGGACCCCTCTTACCAAGATCTTATGAAGAGGCTGTTTTTGTCACGTCAAAGAAAGCTTATAAAAAGGTATAAGTTTGATGCTGAAAGATTTAAGGAACTTCAGAAGAAATGCATATTGCCATTGGATAGCAGAACATCAGATTGCAGGGGTTGAAGTAAATGTAGTCTCACACATCAGATTTTAGGCTGGGTTGGCATAAATGGTATGTTTTGCAGCATCAGTTTCTTAGCTCAGAATTCAAAATTTACACTAAAAGATAGTATAAAGGTTATTTTCACGAGTTGAATTTATTTCATGCTCCCTAAACTACTTTTTGAGTTGGTTTATAGTTCTTATGTCTCATTTGTCGAAGCCATATTCTTTCTCTGAATTTGTTTATTGTGACAACGGCTAACATATAAATGACTTACGGTTCTTGTGAGTAGAAGATAACTTCATTAAAATACCGATACGTGTTCCAATTTTGTAAACTCTCTCAAAACTCGTGTCTCGTGATTTAATAAAAATGCTTTTGTGTTTTGTTGCATGAAGATACATATGTATATATATGTATATGTAAATAAACCCCCTAATCCACTTTGACTTCTTGTGGTTGTTCATTTAGCTTTAATATGCAGATGCAGCTTCTGTAATCAGTGAGTAGTTAGTTCTATATGGAGATAGCTTTTGCAAATACCCAAATACACAAGTATTTTTACATTTAGGATAAACAGTTCGCCGATCATATTTATTGTGAATGGTTTCAGATTACACATGAAAGACCAGACCTGCCTTTCTAAAAACACAACAGACTGATAATATAACTTACCAATCGTATTTTTTGTAGTATCGATGCACCTTTACTCTAATAGAAGCTTTCTGTATTCCTCTGCTTCTTGGATCCTTTCCTCCGGGCTTCTGTCTATCCTCTCTTCATCCAAGTCAAGTCTCTTCTTTAACTCCTTATCTGATTCATCAATCTGCAATATCAAAATAACGATCATATAATATCGTATATGGATCAAGATTTTAGCTGATTTAATGAACAATGAAGGAGGTCGCTATACTTACAGCGTCGTATATGTCATCATTGTTCTCAAAGTCTCCAACTTTCCGGGGGAGGATATGGATGTGAACATGTGGAACCGACTGTCCTGCTTGCGGACCATCCTGATATATGAACAATGGGATCCAAAATTAAGAATACATGATTCATTTTCCCCAATGGAGGAGGGTTGGTAACGAATAAAAACAGTTTTCTTGTCAGAAAGAATGATTTTTAGCATGTGATGAAATGGGTCGGATTGGGTTGACACGCAAACACTTTTTTTTTCCAGTTCCCTATTTGTTTCCTTCATAAATAACTGCATGTCTTACATATAATTTAAATTATATCAGAAATTTCATCAGAATAATTTGGAAATAACTGTGGACACCTTTAGTTAAGACACTGTTTCATTTTTATCTATATGATTTAAATCACTTGATACTCATAAAATTTAACATGTTCCCCCCTAAAATTCATGTAAATATATTTTCCATTAGAATTCATGTTTGTATGCCAAACAATCCAAGTGTCCCAATGAGATGCTGATACTAACTTCTATATGTACCAAAATATCCAAAAAACGATAAAAAGAATGCCATGACCAGAACAAGAGGTAAAGGGAATTGGAATGAATATTTTAGCTGCCTTACTTGGATTGTAAATGTGAGCGAAGATGCTTTGTGGTACTTCTCGAGCAGAGTACCAATTCTTTTAGCCGTAACCCACATCTCACAAGTCTCCTCTGTTGTAAGGTCAGTAAATCGCTTTACTTCACGCTTTGGGGTCACAAGCACATGTATTTATCGTCAAGTCAACCAAATTGAAAGTCACATTTTAAAGGTTAATAGGCATGACAAAGCTCGCTTCCATGACTTTTATTAGTATTTAAGAATATGAGCTATACAAGTACACAAATTTACATGTTCTGCAGTCTGCACGTATTTATCACTTCATTATAAAATCTTTTTCTAATTAAAGAAAATATAGTTTGATTGGTACTCACAAAATAGTTTCTGTAAATAGACAGCATAATAGTGGTTGAGGAGCAACCACCTCATTGATTTATATTTTGTAAGGTGGGTTGCTAGTCGGTATCACAAATGCAGTAAAGAAGGTGCAGTATCTTCAGCTAAGAAAGTTATGGAAGTGGTTGAATATAAAATAAAGAAGCTCAAAAAACATTAGATTGGCCTATAAGCAAGGAAATTGTTTTCTGGTTACCCTCCATGTTATCGTTAAACACACCACACATCTTAATATTATAAAAACTAAGTGATGCAAATTCACAGTAGTTAAAGGATATGACCTGCAAAAGAAAATAAGAACATTTCAGCTGATTCAGTTAAAGCAGAATCATTAAAAACAGGACCAGAAGATTGAAAATCAATGATCAAAGATCGTGTCTCTACTTTATTACAACTTGTAGAAGAGTTATCATAATGACTTTTAATCAGAGAACAAATTACTATCTAGTACCATCTCAAAAATATATACTCCGTATATTTTAAATGGCATGCTAGGTTGTTCCTAAATCGAAAATAAATTAGTTTAAAACTGGATTAATTTAAGAAAGAGAATCCAAAAAGTATTTGGTTAATTATAATATAATGATTAGTTATAGAAAATGTTACAGAAACGACATAAAAACAGTCTTTGTTTTTTCGGATCAACCCAAGCAAAGTAAACCTCTTTTGACCAAAACACATTTCGGTATGTACCTAATCCAACCTGACCTGTCAATCTACCTTTGGGTCTGTATTTTTAACAAATCAGTTTACGGTGTCGATTCTTTTGAAACACGGTTCTTTGTTTAGGGGTCTCTCAATTAAATGGCTAATTTAGACAATCTTCCAAGCCACTTAATTTAGTAAACAAGCCCTTAGAGTGAGTAAACTGCTCTGATAGGCTGATATGTCGTTTAGCAGACGAAAGTCCGCCACCCTTACCCCCCCCCAGAAAAAACATGGCCCCACCCACACAAACAAAAAACCACTACAAAAAAAACCAAAAAAAAAAATTAAAAAAAATAACAAAACACAACAGACCACACCCGCCCCCCCCCCCCACCCGTCCCCTCCCCCCCCCCCCCCCACCCCCCCCCAACACCCCCCCCCCCCCCCCCCCCCCCCCCCCCACCCCTCCCCCCCCCCCCCCCCCCCCCCCCCCCCTCCCCCCTCCGCCCCCACCCCCCCCCCCCCCCCCCCCCCCCCCCCCCCACGCCACCTTCACGCTCCCCTCCACCCCCCCCCGCACCACCCCCCCCCCCCCCCCCCCCACCCCCCCCCCCCCCCCCCCCCCCCCCCCCCCCCCCCCCCCCCCCCCCCACCCCCCCCCCCCCACCCCACTACCCCCCCCCACCCCCCCCCCCCCCAAACCCCAACCACCCAAACCCACTACCAACACCACCCCCCCCCCCCCACCACCCCCCCCCCCCACCCCACCCCAACCCACAATCAAACCAAAAAAAAAAACAAAACAACAAAAAAAAAAAAAAAAAAAAAAAAAAAAAAAAAAAAAAAATTTATAAAAAAAAAAAATAATAAACAAATTTAAAAATTTATTTTTTCTTTTCTACTGTATTTTGTGTGGAAAGGGGGTGCGTTGGCGTGGATTTATTTTTTTTTTTTTTTCCTGACTATATGTACTATTCAATTTTTTTCTATATATGATTTGAGTACTTGTTCTCATCTATTCCTGGTGGTGTAAACTCGCCTATGAGATGACCACATGTTGGATGCACGGTAAACCTTTATGTAATCATAATTTAAACCACTAATCCCCAAAACAATATCTACTGACTAACACTACAGAGATACTCAACTCTGACAGACACCGCCACTCAGACTCCCGCCCCCCCTCCTCCTTCCCCCCCCCTTCCCTTCTCCCATCTCCCCCTTTCCTTGTTCTTTCTCCCTTCCCTCTTTTTCTTTTTTTTTCTATTTTTTTTTTTTTTTTCTTTTTTTTTTATTTTCTTTTTTTTTTGTTTTTTTTTTTTTTCTTTTTTTTTTTTTTTTTGTTTTTTTTTTTATTTTTCTTTTTTGTCTGTCTTGTTTTTTTTTTTTTTTTTCATTTTTTTTTTTTTTATTTTTTTTTTTTTTTTCTTTTTTTATTTGATTTTGTTTTTTTATTCTTTTTTTGTTTTTTTTATTTTTTTTGTTTTTTTTTTTTTTTTTTTTTTTTTTTTTTTTTTTTCTTTATTTTTGATCTTTGGTTTTTTTATTCATTTTTTATTTTTTTTTTTTTTTTTTTTTTTTTTTTTTTTTTTTTTTTTTTTTTATTTTTATTCTTTTTTCTTTTTTTTTTTTTTTTTTTTTTTTTTTTTTTTTTTTTTTTTTTTTTTTTGGTTTTTTTTTTTTGTTTTTTGTTTTTTTTTTTTTTTTTTCTTTGTTTTTTTTTCTTTCTTAATTTTTGGACTATATGTACATCAAAATCATATTAGTTTGAGGACTTTCTTCATCACTTCCAGGGTGTGTTATCTCTATGAGAGGTAAATCATTGGAAACTTTTAAATGGTTTGATGTCTCTTTACTTAGTTTAGCCATTTACTCTGGAGTAGTCAGTCCTTTGGCCACCAGAAAGGTGCATGTCTATGGTCGACTAAAAAGCATTTTAACTCTCAGTACATAAAACATTGTTAGAAAAAGCTTTGAAAAAGGAAAAAGTGGACAAACAAGTTCATTTGGATTCACTTCTAGCTCAAAGGATGGCTAAAGAGCAAGAATTAACAGAGGAACAAAAGAAAAGGAAGGCTTAAGTTCAGTTTGAAGCTCAATCTTATACTAAAGAAGATTGGGACACAATTAGAGCAAAGCTTGAAGTAAATGCAGAATTAAAGGAGAGTGTACTTGGAAAGGATCTTTCTGTTGAAGATTATGAAAAAAGGATGGTGGAGTTGGTAAATCAAAGAAGAAAACACCTTGCAGAGGAAAGAGCTAGAGCAAAAAGGAATAAGCCCATGACTTAAACACAGCTCAGGAATTATATGTCAAACTTTCTAAAGAATCAAGGGACATGGAAGTTGACTCAATTGAATAATTTAAATTTTGAAGAAGTAAAAGCAGAATTTGAAAAATTAATTAAGCAATTGGATACCTATGTCCCTATGAACCTTGAATCAACAAAGGAAAGTTTGAAGAGATTTGGTGAAGAGCTCCAAACTAAAACTGTAAAGAAGCTAAAGTTTGATGATGAAATTACTTAACCAACAGAGGAGAAGGTTGAAGAAGACAAAGATGATAAGCCAACCAAAAAGACTGGAAAGAGGAGAAAACAGATAGCAAGGAAAGGATTACATACAGACCTTGATAAGGATAATTCTGAAGATTCAGATGAAGCTAGTGGAAAAGATGATTCTACTTCAGGTACTAAAATCCCTATTAATCATGTTCCTGTAGCTATGAAATCACTCAGTATAGCAAATTACAAGATCATCAAGTAAGGAAGGAAAGGAGTATACCAGATTGTAAAGGAGAATGGAGCTGCTAAGGTATATATAAGCTTTGGAGCAATGCTGACTGACATATCAAGAGATGATCTTACAGAGCTATACAGGATTTTGATGAGAAAACATGGTATGAATGAGCCAGAGGATGAACTTGAAAAAAAATACTTTGGGGATATCTAAAGAACATGTTTGAAGAACCTCTTAGTACAGATTCAATTTGGGTTTTGCCAGATCCACAAAGGTTAATTTGTTAGAGATACTATGAAGCTTATAGAGTACACTGTTTGAACTTGGAGTCTGTGGATATATATATGCTAATAGAGAGAAAGTATCCTTTGTCTGCTGAAGTATGCAAAGCAATGTTGGACAAGAAACTTCAAGGAGGAAAACCAGATGAGGATTGCTACAAAATGTTGAAAATGATAGATAAGTAAGCTGGCATTAGGAAGTAGTAAAGGTTTATAAGTTAGATATCTAGGATGGAGATGAGGAGAACAACACTTGGTGGAGGTGCTATGCACTAACACAACAAATGGTTATCAGTTCACCATGTCTAACAGACATAAGGACTGGCTAGTCCAAGAGCAAATGGCTCTTGGTAAAGACTTCTCAAATCCGTTAATGGCTGATAGTTTGCCAAAAATTGTATGGTTATCAACTCACCATATTTGGTTAGTATAGAGTTGTCTAGCCCACAAGTTTATGGATTATGGTAAAGGCTTTGGAAAAACCATAACTAGTCCATGAGATTATGGCTCATGGTAAAGACAAATTGCAAATCCATATGAGATGGTTGACACTTTACCAAAAAGTGGATGGTACATCAACTCACTAAGTTTCATGTACAAATAGTTGATATGGTAATCAATCCACCATGGAATTTTCCTTTTCTAGGTGCCAAAGGATTGACTAGCCCTGAGCAAACGGCTACAGGTAAAGGCATATCAAATCCGTTTATGGCAATAATGGTTTGCCAAAAACCATATGGTATTTAACTCACCAATGTTTTATGTACTGAGAGTTAAAATGCTTTTTAGTCGACCATAGACATGCACCTTTCTGGTGGCCAAAGGACTGACTACTCCAGAGTAAATGGCTAACTGGTAAAGAGACATCAAATCCATTTAAAGTTTCAATGATTTACCTCTCATAGGAGTTAACACACCTGGAAGTGATGAGAATAGTCTCAAACTATATGATTTGATGTACATATAGTCAATGTTGCTGATATGAAGTGTTGCTGAAAAGCTTTGAAGAATAGTTGCTGAAAAGATAAAAAAGAGATGGTTTGAAGGATTGCAGCTCAAGAATAATTTGAAGAGTTTTATTTACAACATCCTCAGGAAGCTCAAATGGAAGACACTTGAAGAAACTTGAAGTTCACAAGTGAAGATCAAGTTAGGGGAGGATTGTTGGGAAATATATTGTAAAAGACTTAATACTGGTAGTATAACAGTTAAGTCTGGTAGTATTAGTTAGTTCTGGCAGTACTAAGTTAAGTCTGGCAGTACTAAGTTAAGTCTGGCAGTACTATAGTTAGTACTGGTCGTATTTAGTTAAGTCTGTTTATGTAACAGAATAGAGGTAATAGTTATCTTAGAGATATTTTAGGAGATATCTTAGGAAAGGATATGCATTATCCTTTCACACGTTTTGTAAAGCCTTTTAGGGTTTCATTGGTGTATAAAAGGAACCTTACGGCATAGAGTTTTATAGAACAAATAGAAGCATTAAAGCTTAATAGAAATCAATAGCAAAGTTAGTATTATATTCTTCTTAATACTTGTGTTAAGATTCCGCATTAACACTTGATATTCATAGTTAGTGTCTCTCACATAGTTGATTTGGATTTATTCAAGTTAGCTATTGGCTTATAAAAGGCTAATCAGATCCAAGACTTTGGACCTACATCCACTTACTCAAGAAATGCTATCAAAGATGTTAAGCAAAAAATTAGAGGTTGATCATGAAAATGAGATGGCATTTGAACTTCTAAGGTTTATAAGATCACAAGTATAGAAAAATGTTTGAAAGAATCCTCTCAAAGTCAAAAAGCTTTAATTCAAGAAACTTGAAGATTTACAGGGAAATCACAAGTTTATGGGAGGATTGTTGGGAATTAAATGTCTACATACTTAGTACTGTCAACACAGAAGTTAGTACTGTCAATACAATTTTGTACTTCTCAAGCCTATTCAAGAAAAATGACTAAGTAAGTTAGTACTGCTAGTTATAGTTAGTTAGTACTGCCAGTACATTGTTAGTACTGCCAGTATAGTTAGTAATGTTTGTATAATAGTTAGTATTGTTAATTATATAGTAAGTACTGCTTAAGTGATATGCATGAGTTATAATAGGAATAGATATGCATGATCACTTGACGCGTTTTGTAAGTCCATTAGGGTTTTCCTTAGTGTATAAAAGGAACCTTACGACATAGTTAGAAAGATATGCAATATATGCAATAGAAGCAATACAAGTTTTCATAGTTAGTTATTTTGTAACCTAGGCAGAATATTTGCAATCAAAACATATTCAAAGTTTTGTTTACATTGTTCTTCTTAGTATTACAAGTTAGATTCCGCATAACTTGTAGTATTCATAATCATAGTTTATCACATAGTTAGTTTGGGACTCACATGGTTTCCGCCATTGTTTCTGCTACTTCTTCCTCTAAAGCTTCTTCTAGACCGGATAGTAAATTAAACCCAGGCGTTCTAGATTCATCAAGACTTAGTGTCTTAAAAAGCTTCCCAGATGATCAAAATTCTCGTTCCGTATCCTTGAAGGGTGTAAATAGTTCCTTAGTAGAACTCCTTGTCATGCACTACCTGAAACAAGGGATAAACAATCAATGGGATAGGCACGGGAGAAAGAAAACACATAAAACTAAGCACGGAAGTCGAATATTAAAATTCAGATTCTGATTTTGTATTAGATGATCAATACGCCATATTCAATTGATTTGAATACGTCATATTAAATCTTTTGAATGAATACGCTGTATTGGCAAAGAAAGTTAGATAAGCCGTATCCAATAGAAGTGGATACACCGTATCAGGTTATTGACCAGGACAGTGTATTGGAAAACAACTAAATAAACAAACAATTAAATATATAAACAATCAATCAATTAAACTAACAAATATACAAAATTTACAAAATATACAAAATTTACAAGATTATACACTAATCTAATTTTCACTACTCCTAAAGGGTTAGATCTAATCTAATGTTAAAAACCAAAATATCAAATAAAAAATTAAGATTTCAATTCACTCGCCGGCAGCGGCGCAAAAAACTTGATGCGTCGTTATGTGGTGTTTATTTATGAAAGTTCAAGTTTTAAATTTATATTTTGCCAACTAACAAAAAAAACACTTTATCGGGCAGCGTACCCGATCGGTGGTAGTTTCATGGTAAGCAGGGTGTCGAACACTTGGAGCGATGTGCACTTAACTTTTATTAATATTTTGGTTAACTATTCTAGGTTAAGTCTAATCTAAGTCAAACCTATGCTAAACCTATGTTAGTTCTAATTCAAATTCTAACAGGTAAAAAGGGGGGGTTTTCAGTCTGAGAGACTGGTACGGGTTTGTTGGTGACTAAAATCAATTCAAAAAGGTATGAACAAACATATGCTTAATGCATTTTATGATCAAAGGAATTTTTATTCAACCTCACATTTTTAAAACATTTTTGGATTTAAAAGAAATGTTTTATTCCAAATAAATATTTTAAATTCAAATTTTATACTTAAAAACGGCTAAAAATGTTCCAGAAAAGACAAAAAAGGGAGCGTCTGGCCTGGGCGGCCCCCTTAATTATTACAGGCGGCCCCCTTAATTATTAAGGGGACCGGCCCCTATTTAAGGGGATCGCCTAAATAGAAAACCAGCTCAGTTGGCCTATAAATACCGGACTATTCCTCACTGTTTTTCTTACCTTTTGCACATACTTTCTTTCTGTTCTAAATCAGTTTATACACTCCTTTCTTTCCTTTGATCATTTAATCATAAAGCTTTGTTTCTAAGTGATCCAAGCTTAATTCCTCAAGTGCAAGAGAAGAATACTTCTTATCATCAAATCAAGAAGTGTTATAGTATAGTTGGTATAGTTGGTATAGTTGTGTTATATATTGTAAATCATTTGTGTATATGTAAAGGTAAGTATCGTAGTTGTGTATAATAAGTAGATTGTTGTGATCATTATAAGTATAGTTAGATCGGGGTGATCTTAGTAAGTAGTGATAGATTATACTCGTGCTAAATTTGAGTCAATCGGGTTTGATTGTTTGTTAGATATTAACGAACAAATTATACCTCGCTTTGTTCTTGAGTTCTACTGTCAACTCACCTTTGACTATAATCCTAAGGGTCAATTCATTGTCAACTTCGTAATTCAAAATAAGTCATTGTCCCTCACTCTTGAGGAATTTGGTCAAATTTTAAAAATCCCATTTAAAGGTTAAGCCTCTAACACCGAAATGTGGTCTCTTGATCATTTGTCAATAAGTGTTCTAGGTAGAGGTCTTTATAAAACCAAACCTCCATCTCCAAGAGTCATTAATATAACAACCCGCAATTTTCATAAATGTAAATATCCATCTATTAAGTTAGATGATGTACAATCTATCATATATATATGAACTCACCTTTTCAGGGAAAATATTCGCTTTATTACATTACTTACTTTGCCAATATCTCAATGTGCAACATTTCTTGCATAACTAAAGTTAACGGGCTCAAGCAACCTATCTATGGCAATCCTATCTTCATATATGTCAAGCAAACATCATAATATGTCAAGTTAATATTATAGTATCATTTTTACAAAGTACATTACCCATATAAGGTACCATTTGCAACATTATATCAAAGCGGGCTTTAAATCGTTACCATATGCCTCTAAACCCTAAATTCAAGAAAGATTAACATCTAAAGTGAATGCACAAGCTACTAACGCATATACAAGTAACATCTAAAGATTAACATATAAATTCATGAAAGATTAACATCTAAAGTGAATGTACAAGTAATATAACATCTCATTTGGAATATGAAATCTCTTCAAGTTAAATTACAAGTCCTTAAAAGCTCATTGTACAAGTCATTAAGCATGATCTTTAAAATAGCCGTTTTACCTCCGTTTTCATTCTAATTTCTTCACCATCACTTGTGTACAAGCTACTACACTCAATATACAATGTGTAAACCCTAATTATTCTATTCATAAGCTTTCATACATCTTTTTACACTCAAAACCCTAATTCAGAGCCCTTAACCCTAAAACCGAGCTAGATTCAAAATCATGACTCGTTTCTTGATTTTTATCCATTGTAAACCAAAACCAACACTCAAATAAGTTGTAATAACTTAATTTACAACATTATCAATCATATTCCATCATCATTTCATCATTTTACTCTAATTATACAAGAAATAAACCTAGAAAACCCTAATTATGCCCTAATTGGAACTTTTGACCCGTTTACTCATTTTCTACCCATTTTAACCTAAACCACCTATCAAATTTTGATTATAATCCTTAATATAAGTCTTAGGATCAGTAACCTATCATTCTTAATGTACCCGAAATCAAAAACCTTTGCAAAGTGACCCATTTTGAAAGTTTTTCTTGCAAACAAGCACCTCAATGACAAGCACCTTACCTCCCTAGATGCTTACAAGCACCTCTCTTCAAATATCTTCATCTGATATAGTTAAAAATTGATCACATGCTCTCTTGTTCCTTCCTTTGTAGCTGCGGCATACCAAGACCAAAATACCTCACCATAGCTAGTTCCTAGATTATACAACTCATACACTAGCTTCTCCACATCCCTACCTAGCTTATACATATGTCCCATCTTAGATTACAAGCTTACCTTGAACCTTAAGGGTGGTTCGACTATAAATAGGAGCCATAACACTTCATTTTTCTTCATCCCCCACTTCCTCCTCGATAACCCTTACATAGAAGCAATCCTTTGCTATAATAGATCCTAAGAGGTCTTAAGAAGGCTCAAGTTAAAAAAGGAAGCAAAAGAAACTAAGAAGCGAAGCCCTGGAGTCGTTATTCTAGGCGTACGAAGCTAAAAGTCCCGATTCCAACCCATTTCTAAGCTATAAGCTCAAGACCAGGTTCTCTAAGCTTGTATTCTGTATTCATACCCTTATAATGTTCATATGATCATGATAAAATCATAATATAAAGCTTTGAACTTAAAAACCTATGTGTTTTACCTTTTTGATCCAATACCATACACCCGAAACCCTAATTTCATGTTTTTACTTAATCTATGAGCTAAACTTGTAAAATATTGTTATAATCTATCCCAATAAGCTTATATAATGTTAAAATAAGTGGTCATAGATACAACGTGACGCCGTCACCAAAGAAGACAAGAATACGGTGGATTCGAATATTCTAATCTACGACGGAGTCAGAGCAAAAGACCCACACCACCTATTTATCTAGAATATTCTCTTTCATGGAAGGGCTTCACGAATAAAACGCTAACACCGATCATAACGTTTTTTTCCTATATAAACAAACCTGAATTTAGGGTTATGAGTGTGTAATTTAGAATAACAAGAGGTATGAAACCTAGTTCGTTAGTGCAACTGATCGGGGCGAATTAAGGCCTAAAACCCTATTATGCCTTCTGCAACTCATGTTTTAAATCAGGTAAGGTTTTATTATAAAACATTCCAATATGTCAATGTGTTGTTTTGATCGTATAATGCTCTTGCTTATCTTTAATATGATGGCCTAAACCATCTATTGTGTTTATTTATGATTTGTAGTAACCTAGAATGAAGCTCTTAGTATGTTGCTTCATGTGATGGAAGTGTGTCATGTTATGCTCTATAAAACTAGCCATTATGATTCTGAATCGCATGATATGTCTAGTGTAAACAGAAATGTGTATAAATGATACCTCGGGTAATTATAGTCCCCCCCCCCCCCCCTTCAAACAACCTGCCCCCTAATATGGTTTGATCCACTTGGGGGTGGGGGGGGTAAAAATATTTCACTGGGCCCTAAGTGTAACCCTAGGGGCCATACAATAGTCTTCATACTACCTTACGTTAAGCGTGTGCTCTAGCGGAAGTAACTAAGTATACGGTGGTTGTCGTGTAATTCTATCATGACTTAAGGAAATAGTCACACAGAATCAATACAAGGGTGACATTGGAAACAAACAAGAGAAGCAATCTACGAGTAATACATGATAAATAAACACAATCATTTATCTTATTGTTATCATGACCATTAGCGTAGAATTATATAATAGTTAAAAGCTAAAACCAAACCTCCTCTCAATAATATGTATTTACATGCTTTCCATAAAACAGTAACAAACACAAAAAATAAATATTTTCTCAACCTTAGAATTCTGTTAGATCGTGATCAAGCCTTCCCAACCTATTCCGCGAGTGAACGATAACAACCCCTTGAGTCTTGCCTATACTACTACTACAACGATAACGTACTCTGCCTAGGGAGTTGTAAAACTTCTTGTAGAAGTTCTACGACGACCACATCAAGTTTTTGGTGCCACCACCTGGGGAATAGTTAGGTTCTGATCATAGTTTAACTTAGTTCTACTTGCTTGAATCCTTTCAGGTGAGACTTTAATTTCGCATATTAGCTTTCTTGCAGAACGTGAATCACACCTACGCTTCCTGTCCTACGCAGCTTCCGCTACGTGCATGATATAACCAAGAGCTCCAAGAGCTACTGAAAATTTCGGCCTTTATTGACTCTCGCCTAGAAAGTATTAAGCGATTCCTCAATCAATTCACCGACTAACCCAATGAGACCAGTATAAATGACCCTAAGTCTGATGATGGATCAGTAGATACACCTCTCATCTCTCCCTTTCCTCACTCCAGATAGATGACATGTGGATGATGAGGAGACGTTCTTCATGAGTAGGTGAATATGAGAGGAGGAAACGCAGGAACCACTACGTCAAGAAAAGAAAAATCAATAGGTTTTATGGTAAGACCTTACATTTGAAAGTATGATAAAGGCATTAGGAATTTACTACCTATCTTGACCCTTTTCTACTAATGAATATTATCTCGCGTAAAGCCTATAATACAATAATGGTAGATAGACTAGAGGGGACGGGAAAGAACCTAGTTGCCATTGTTAGGGATGTCTACGTGTTTGTCAAGAGTTTTACCTATATCACAGATTTTGTTATGTTATAAGACATAGTAGAATTCATTATGAGCGACATGGCTAAAGTCTTGATGGGCAGACCCTTTAGAAAAACCACTAAGCTCAAATATGACGTCGCAGGGATTTGGTCTCTGTTCACTAATACTTGACAACATAACAACATTAGATGCCAACACGTACAATACCTAGGCTTAAGAACTTCAATTAGAGTAGGGTTCTACCATTGTTAGAATTTAGCCAAAACAATTTGATGACCGGACTTATGCACCCTTATGAAAAGAATAAGTTCATGTACAAAAACTGCTTAAACCTAGGTCCAGAATACCAAGTAATTGAAAGTATGAAGGAATGGCTTTTTCATGGGCACGTAAGCATTCATGAAACAATGTAAGGGACCGTGTTGACTTCCGAATCTAGATTTACAAAGACTCCATTAATAAAGAAAATCGCTTCGATGAGATGCAACCCAATTTACTTTTCCTGTAATTAGGAGTGTCATGTGTGTTTTAATTCCTTATAGTTTGTTTTATTATGTTTGAACTATCTTGTAATCATGTTTTGTATTGTCTTTAACCTCGTCTTATTTTCAATCAAAGGTATTTTACAAACAATAAGTGTAGGGGAATTTATCCGGCTTTTGAGGCAAATTTAAACAAGTTAAATGATTTGTTTAGATTAATTCGCGTCATATGATTGAATTGTTAAATCTTAGGTTTTATGCAGCTATTTATATAGGAATTAACTTATGGAATCAAGAGCAGTAAATTTTTCATCAAAAACAAAAATTTCATTTTTACTGACTGTGGAGACGGCGTCACGATTAACACGTGACGTCGTCACCACGTCACCTATGACGGTGCCACACAAAACCTGACGGCGTCAAACCGCCAAAGGTCAAGAAAAACTTAAAATTTTAAACTATTTTTGAAAATAAAACTGCATAACATTAAATATAAGTACACTTCTGTTATAAAAACTTGTAAGAACTTAATGAGTATAAAAACATTTCTCGTCATCCACTCTATCGAGTCGAACCCTAAATTCATATTGTATATTGGTTTATCGCACATTTTAAAAAAATAATTAATGGATGATAGGCTCTGAGAGATGGGCACTAGTTGGATGAATTTATCAGAATGGTATGGTGGTTGGGGTGTGGGGGGAGTGGGGGGGGGGTTGGGGGGGACTCCATATCCAAAACCCAACCAAGGGAGGTGTGTTGGATTGGGATAGGGGTGTTTCATATTGTATACGATTACAAATACAAATTCAACCACTTAACAGCTAAGTCATCGCCGCCTCAACTCCCAACAACATCAGTATCAAACTCAGTCAACCAAAGATGCCTCAAACACCAGAACACTCAAGAACAATCTTCTCCATAATTGAGTAAACCAGGGGAGTAACTCCGTTTCTTTTCCTTGTTATCAATATCCCTATATTCGAAATAACAACGGGAACTATATAAATATATCCCTAGAGGACACTGTATCCAACAGAAAGTGTAGGCGAATAAGCCTTAGAAATAATTCTAACATTTGCCATTTCTTTGTCTCTACAATTGATGTGTAATATATATGAAACATAACATAAGGGAGGAAACATTTACCCAAATTTAAAATTTTGTTATGACATATAACAGACAAAAAATCGAGTATAAATTAAGCGTCTCATGGATAGGAAAGTGTATATGACTAGCACAATAACACCTCCAGAATTCCACCAAAAAGTAGGATCGCCCTTAGATCAGTTAGGATTCGAGTACCCATCGTTGTAACCCAAGAAGATTTTACTTACAATACCCGGTTCGTGGATAAGGTTGAGCTGTAGGCCGAGCATGTCTATTCCATCGTTATGGCCATGTATGCATCCTTGTCCGCAGCCTTTTCCCTGGAATGTATAGTGTAAGTAAATCATTTGATGTACTGTTAGCAATTAAATACTAGAACTTGTTATTGTAAATGCATATCTGAGACCGCATAGTAAAGCATTAGGATTAACATCTGTTTTAAACATGGAATTGTTATAGATGGTCACACCGAATCATAATAACTATCCCACACCCTTGCCATGCACTCACCTTTAGTGTAGGATACCGCTAGTACAACCCTCTAAGCCTATCCTTTTTCACGGTTCTCCATGTAAGTTTTTATGGTTAATCCAGACTATTCATAAAGACATGTCACCCCATAAATCCGAAATCGTTACACCCAAATAGCCTTAGGCCTACCTTGTATGTTCTCCTCTATTATAATATTATTGTTATTAACCCAATGTAATTATTGAGTACGCACGTTTGCTAAGGCCCTTATCCTGTAAAATACAAGTTTTTGGGACGATTAGGAATTCATGGTAGTAATTTATTTTGATGAAAGTAATGGGGAAGAGAAAACTTAAGTTTCAATAACCCCCATAATTTTTGTCAAATGAATCTCCATGTTATTTTGATCCACCTCAAATCATGTCAATAATTTAGATGTAAATATCGAGCATGTAAAATCTCAAGTGTAGGGGTACGTATTATAAACCCCATGTGATGTACTATGTTATTCAAAAATAAAAAATAAGAAAAGAAAAAGCAAGAGATTGATGTAGAGTTGTGTAGAGTTTGTAGATCTTCGTCCGAGTCTGGCTTAGCAACCAACCCAATGAGTAATTACGAGTAAATAATTAGCTAACCCCTTCCACATCACATTCACCACCAAAGCCAGCCAAATGTATCCTATTCGTGTTCTGATTCCTTTAAATGTTATTGACAACCTACACCCCATAAACATAAACCCCTATAAAAGACTCATAGAGTGGGTGGGGGGGGGGGTAGGAGTAATGAATAATACTTAGCACTAGCGGTTGAGTTTGATCCTTTTCCAAGCCTAATGGTAATCTATGATTCTATGACACGTAAGATTGTTGTTTTCCGTTTCCCCTATATGTTTATAATTTTATTATAAACCGAGTGAACGGAGATCATCCCCCCCCCCCCAAAAAAAAAACACTATATGTGAGGCCTAGTGTATACTTTCCGGCTATTAATTACATAGGTCTAGAAGTTGAGTTGTAAAATACTTTTAAGATGTAAGTAAAAATGAACCCTCATATTATTATTGTCTAGGTAAAAAGCCCATTTGCCTTAAGAGGCAAGAAAATCCCAAGTAGGGGTATCTGATGAGGTTGTCATTTTAATCTTTTTTAGGGTCGTTTAATCCCTTAAATTGTGCATTTATGCCTAAAATAGGTAATTAACATTCCTTTTTAGATAATTTCTCATTGAGGCCATTTGAAAGGATTTACACTGTACTTGGGCATCATTTGGAGAAGAACGACAAGACTACGGACCTACAACCACCATTGATCAATAATTTTTCTATAGTGGGGCTCGGAGACGGCGGCACAAATATACAACGTGACGCTGTTACCATGCAGATCAAGACGGTTGTCACAAAGAATTCACGACGCGTCAGAGCTAACGACCCCAACCCATAAACTAGAATATATCCTTCAAGGAAAGCGTCAACGATTAAAATGCAATGATGCAGTCACAAGCTTTTTTCTATATAACAAACCCGAATTTAGGGTTTTGATGAGTAACATTAGAAAATAAAGAAAGACGTAACGAACCCTAGTTTCGTTTAAAGCAAAGCTTAGTAGGGACTGAATTTAGGGCCTAAAACCATATTTTACTTCCTCCAAACTCCATGTTATTAATCAAGTAAGGTTTATTAAATCATTTCAAAATGTCTATGTGTTGTTTGATCTAATCTATGCACTTTCTTGCTTTATCTTTAATATATTGGCTAAACCTTCTATTGTGTTTATTTATGATATGTATTAAACCTAGAATGTATATCTTTGTCATGTTGCTTTCTTGGATGATTGCATTCAGCTCTAGAAACCATCTTGTTGTCTGTAGAGCTATTGATATGTTTAGGAAACATGATTATGTAGAAAAGATACCAATCGGTAACAGTCTTCATACTACCTTTGCCCCCCCAAATATGGTTTGATCCCACTTTTAATATATTTCACATGCACTTAGATGTACTCCCTAGTGGCCATGTAATCGTCTTCATATACCTTACGTTGTGCCGTTGCTCAAGCGTAAATCTAAGTAAAACGGGAACGGGCATCGAGTAATTCGTTCATGACTTAGGAAATAGTTACACAGATCATTACAAGGGTGACAAGGCGACAACACTAGGAGAAGTAATCTAGGGATTAATACATGATTAAATCAACATAGACTTTTATCTTATTGTTATCAACTGTAGCGGTAGAATTAATTTCGGTTAGATACTGAAAACCAAACCTCACACTCAAATCAATAATGAATACTTGCTTCCATAAAACATAAAAACATAAAAATAATCTTCTCTTAACCCTTAGAATTCTATTAGATTATGACCAAGCCTTCCCAACCTATTCCCCGAGTAAAGGATAACAACCCCTGAGTCTTGCCTATACTGCTACTACAACGATTAGGTGCTCTGCCTAGGGAGTTGTAAAACTTCTTGTAGAAGTCCTACGACGACCGCATCACTAGTTTAATAATGAAGTTTATTATTGAAGCAAGTTATGTTCTGAACTCCTTAGCCATGGAGGTGCTAATATTGTTCTCTCATGACTACTTGGTGATGTTATGATAATGAATAAGTGTTTGGTATGATCTTGATCCATTTAATCTCAAGCTTATGTTGCAATCCTGTTATATCATATCTTATCGGTTTTTGTTTATCAACTTAGATTATATAATCATATCAGTATAGGTCAAAAGATCCATTATGATCTATGTGGTTTTAAAGATTTTTCTGTGATCTTAATCGTTTGTGTTAAGAAATCCACTTTTGTAAATTGATAAATAAAATAAGCTTTGATATAATAAGTAACTAAACTATTTGAGTGACACATATGTCTAGTCGTACTAAATATAAGTCATGGGAGGCTTAATCAATTTATTTTGTGAAAACGTTATTACTAAACGAGAAATCCTTTTTATAAGTTAAAGGTTCCATCTTTAAGATCTTAATCATTATTATCATTATGAATTATTTTCAACTATCCGAGTAGTCAGCTTTATTATCATTGGTAAAACAAAAAGTTATTTGCAAGTCAAAGTCTATTTTCTTTCTGATTATCTAAGACACTACTCAAATCCCGGCGGCGACCTAAGTCTTACCTAAAAAAAGATTTATACAAACATACCTGGGTTATACTTTTACCCAGGTGATTTCGTATAATAAATTGTAATTTTTTTAGTCCTTTATAAATTTAAAGAGCTTTTGAAACACGTCAAAGGTTTTGGCGCCGCAGCCGGGGATTTTTAAGCTATTCTATAGTCAACTCTGGAAAATTACTTTAACTGCCCCTCTTTTAAAAAAAAAATCGTCGTATAGTTTTCTGGAAGACTGACCTAAACAAATTTGTGCCCTTGGTATGCATACACTGCGTGTCCAATTATGAAACTTGTTGAAACCTTTACGCCAAACCTGAACGCAGTCTACTCCGAAGACTTCGTCACGAAACAGAAGATTCCATACGATCAAAGAAACAAACTACCTCAACACCAGAATTGTCTATCCGCCAATTCCCTTGAGATCAGTTACTCCGACACTTTCATAGATATTCTTTAAAATTAATGATCAATGGATGATGAACCATGTGGGCCTGCTTGGACCGTGTTGTCGCCTGACTCCTGGTTTCTGCAATCACTATTTCCTGAAACCACAAACAATTAGCTATTAAAGGTAACCACTTGACTCTCGTCAAAGGAAACCAATTTGATGGTATAACCAAAACCGATCCTCATAAACACATTTATGAATTCCTCGAAATCTGCGATATGTTTAAATATAGAGATACCAAAAATGAAGATGTTCGCCTAATGATGTTTATAACACCTCGTGTTTTAGGTCAATGTACGACATTATGAAATTCACTAATTATTTTTGAAAATCGTAACCGTTAAGTGAAATCGCGTAAACTAAAAATGATCATTCAATGTAAACGGGAATTAAACGATTAAATGTTTACATCAAGCAAGTGTTATATGATTTTTTAGAGGATAATTATTAACATTGCACATTTTATTTTTATTGGTTACGTTAAGTGGTTACGTTTCGCGATAAAGAACGTTTAGGCCTTCCCGAAAAACACGTTAACTTATCTACGCTTCATCATATACCCAAAATTTGCACCCAATACTTAAAGTTTATTTAAAACTTCAAGTATTTATCACTTTATTCATATTCTTTATAAAAGAATTCAAATCAAACCCTACTATGTACAAGTTATACATTTCATTTAACCTTTACTACATTATACTTCAAATAATACAAGAATACATCAAATAAAGATCAAAGATATTATCTAGCTCATACACATCCATGTATGAACGTGTATATATATGTAGGATAAGCCAAGAGTCACCAAGAAGCTTCACAAAGATCTTTTACATCCACTTGAACCATGACTAGTCATGTTCTTATCATGAAATAAGCCCTAGCTTCTTCCATTGCATTCTTATCCTTGCCACCTTGAATGGCATCAAATTGGCACAAAAATATCTTCATATGATCTCCTAGTAGTATAAATAGGGGTGCCCTTGTGTTAGAAAACTCATTCACTTCATTCCTTAACAAAGAAATCACAAAAACTATCTCTTTTTCTCCTCTCTTAGGCCACGGCATTCCACAAGGTTTTAGGGGTATCCATAACTTGATTTTCTTTCACGCATATTAGTGTATTATACATCATACTTAAAGGTATGTCTAAGCAAGATTTGAAGGGTTGTTAACTTTGAATAAAAGGTTTTAGCAAGATATTAGCAAGATTAAGGTTTGGTTGAATTAGGTGTTTTTCAATATTTCAAGGGATAAAAGCAAGGGTTTCTTCTAAAAAAAGTTTAGATGTTTGGTTGTTCTTCATCCTCCTACACATCAAGGTTTACTAAGACCTACATCATTTACTTTTCTTTGATTTATGCATCTATTATGTTTATATATTTTAAAATCACACACAATTAGGATACTTTTGAATATGTGAAAGGTATTTTTACATATAGATAAATGTTTTTGAAAATTATTTACATGTTAAATGGATGCTAATTATATGTTAAAAAAGGAATGTATAGAGAGTGTTTTAACATGTTTGGTTAAGTATTAAACAAGTATATGAACAAATTAGGGTTTAATGTTAACTTAATAAGTTACAAATGAAAATGGTGTAAATAACATGTTAATCTTGTATTCATGGACACTCTTGGACAAAACATGACCTAATGGACCTAATATATGTAATACATAAGATATAAGTGTTGTAAAGTAGTTGTAACAAGGTGTTGAAGCTTAATGGTACAAAAATCAAGCTTAAAAAACTATGTTTAAAAATCAAACCTTTAATAAAAGTTTTCTTGTTTTGGTTCGAATTTGTTAACAGCCATATTAGGTTTTATAAATATAGTACATCTCATAAGGATTCCAAAATGATAAGAAACTCGAAAATCGGATTTATAACGAAGAAGATACGCTAGTTACGAGTTTACGACATTAAATACTTTTATAAAACAATTTTTATAAAAGTTACTATTCACCATAAAAACTTATATTTTTAAAACATCAATAATATGATAAAACTTTCAATTACGAGAACGTGTTGAAAGAATCGCTAAACAACAGAGCTATACGAATAAGATCGACATTAACGGTTTTGCGTTATAAGTTATAATCCCGTAATGAACAAAAAAAAACACTATTACAACAGAACCTCGGAACGTAAAAAATGCAATATATATGATCACTTCTGCTTAAGACTAAAGCATGGGCTTAAGAAACGCGAGAAACAAACTAATAACGACAAAGTTAGGTCCATATTTGCTAGGCGTAATTATAAGCGTTTTATACTTTATAAATACGATTCCACTTAAAACAGGTTTACTGGTGATATAGCTATATAGAAATATATATTTATTAGATATCAAAGAGCTAAATTACTAGGGAATTTCATAATGATGCCTCTCTATGGCGTATTGACGAGTTGTTGGATTTACTATTTAAAGTGTCCTAACTCATCGTACGTCATTTCAAGACCCTTAATTATGATAGCCCGAACGATAGTACGATAATAACTATATAGGATTATATATGGTTTGTTGTTTAGACAGACTACTGTGAATACTAATTCGACCTATATTTAACTAGGTTGCATTCCGGGCGTTAGCGTGGATGCATTTTGTTTTGGGATATTTAATTAATTAATTTACTCACTCAAGGTGAGTTCATAGCCCCAGTTCTACAATTAAATGATTTACAAGTTTTTGGGGTGAGAAACAATGCATGTTTTAACCAAACTTGGACGTGCAAGTGTACATTTATCCAGATTACATTTGCCTAAGTATCGCATAACCGAGGGGGGACCCCACTAGGGGGTGGGGAATGGGGGGGGCCTATGAATCATGAACTGTCAATTACTGAATGTGAGCGCCGAATGAATATAGATAGATTCTATTTAGGATAATTGACCTCCCCTTCGGTCGTGACAAGCTATCACTAGAAGACGAACGCATATCATGTCCGGATTTTGGATGTTCACGGGTTGAACATCGCATACGGCAATATAGGCAATAATTATTTATTGTATTCAGTTTATGACGATCTATCGGTGTCAAGAGCTTAGGAAAACGTAATTACATTTTGTGATGTCTGTAATCAATAAAATTATCACGGGGAAAAGTCTTGCTGGTCCTGCTTATACATAAACATAAACCTATAAATTCACCAACTTTATGATGATGTTATAAATGCAATGTTTTTCAGGAGATCAAATAGGGCACGGGTGCAAAAGGATACATTTGGTGGTTTATGTTTTTAGGACGTCCTGCATTAAGATTTAGGTCGCATTACATTTTGTAAATCTGTTATTGGCTGGACATCTTGTAATAATAAACAATAAAACAATGAATAGCTTCGAGCCATTTTGTAAACATTTTGTTAAATCCAATGTATCAGTTTTAAAACGACTTTTAATTGTCGTTCAATATATATCTTGTGCTAGTGATCTGAGAAGTAACACGCCCCGGACCCTTATTCCGCTGCGACCCAATTTGGGGGTGTTACAATGTTTCCCCTATCACTCATTGGAGAGGCAAAAATATTGTTGGACGAACTCAACGAAGGAACTATTGAAACATGGGATGAACTTTAAACCGCTTTCATTAGCCTATTCTTTCCCCTAACTCTTTTTGACCGACTCCTCAGAGAAATCCATGCCTTTTCTCAAAATGAAAACGAATCTCTAACCGATGCTTGGCTTCGTTTGAAGGAAATGCTCTGAAACTGCCATGGTCATAATCTGTCAAAAGGCAATATTATCAAAATCTTTTATCTTGGTCTCAGCAAAATAACCTAAGAAGTTCTAAATGTCGCAGCTGGTAGTATTTTTCTCTATAAAACACTAAATCAAGCTTATCATCTTATCGAAGATAAAGTCTTACTCAAGCTCGATTGGGGCCCTATTAAAAAACAAATAACATTAATCATCTCATATAAGAAAACTGTTGCTTTCGTTCTCTTCCCGCCGATGAAGGTAGCGAGTAATCCTGATACTGACACAATAATGGGCCCGGAGGATGCCATGACCATAAAATGGATGCTCAGTACAAGAACTCCAATCTCGATTTAAACAAACTAACACCCGATCATGACAATGAAGACATGCTATGTCCCGTGAAAAAGAAGGGACTAAATTCATGCAAACTTTTCGTAAGACACGTTTAATATAATTATTATCGCGAGACCGGAGACTAGAATCGGCAATAATTGGGAGCGTTTAATCAAGCGGAACGGCAACGATTACCATCAAGACACTACTGAACAAAACCAATGAGAAACCTTACGATCTTCAAAAATAATTCAACGATTTCATGAAGTCTCAACAATCAACCAACACTTTTGTCAAAGAAACATTTATGGACCTCAAAACTCAACTCGAAACAGTAGCAAAAAAATCATCAAGCTTCCCTTTAAAACCTCGAAACTAAGTTTGACAGACTCGCTGACAAGCAATCTGGTCGACCTTTTAGGTCTCTTCCAAGCAACACTTAACCAAACCTATGAGGTAGCAACTCTAAAGCTTACTAACCACCGCAAGCTCATAATGATCATTTGAATGCCGTATTCACAAGAAGTGGTAAATCCTATAATCCATCTGATAACCTGGATGATCAACAGAATAATTCCGAAAACCCTATCAACTTCGATAGCGATGATGAAGACGATGAACCTACACCACAACCAAAAACTCAACCCACAAAACCAGTCAAAGAAACACCGTTGCCAAAACCACACAGGCTACAAGATTCCGTATACCTCAACGCTTAAAAAGAAAAAAATGGAGGCCCAATACGGAAAATTTCTCGACATGATCCAAGCCATCCGAATCAACATACCTCTTGTCAACGTCTTATCCGGAATGCCTAACTATGGAAAATTCCTCAAAGAACTCATAAGCAACAAGCATAAAATCGAACAAATTTCTGCCGCTTTCTTGAGCAATGAAAGTTCAGCGATGATAAAAATAAAGTTCCACCAAAACTTGGAGACCCAAGAAGTTTCCTTATTCCATGTAGTTTCAAAAAAACTTTCTCCTGCAATGCTTTGGCCAATCTTGGTGCTAGCATTAACCTTATGCCATATTCCTTATATGTGAAACTATCTCTCGACACTCTTAAACCTACCAAAATGAGCGTAAGATTAGCCGACAGATCATTCCAATACCCTATTAGAATAGCTGAGAATATGCTCTTCGAAGTTGGTAAATTCATTATTCCTGCTGATTTCGTTATTCTCGAAATGGAAGAAGACATCAAAGTTCTCCTCATCTTGGGATGACCCTTTCTTCACACTGCTAATGCAGTTATTCGAGTTAAACAGAAACAACTTAATCTTGGAGTTTGAAAAAAAAACTCAATCTTAGAATTGGGACTGAACGAATGATCTTTAATATCGACTCTGCGATGAAACATTCTTACTCAAACAATGATACATGTTTTAGTATTGATGTTTTTGATGAAATCTTAGAAGAAGATTTTGACACTCTTCTAGATGAAGGAAGCAAAATCCTCCATTCCATCGAAGGAACCCTTCACGAGAGAATAAATTCTTTTTCAATTTGATGAATCATGGCAATTACTACGAAGAAAATTATGAATCTGAATTCTATACCGAAGAACCACCATATCGAGAAATCAACCAACAACACCGATTATAAATTAAAACCCTCTCGAAGAACCTGCTACGGATCTTGAACTTAAACCTCTTCCTGATAACTTGGAATATGTATTCCTGGAAGAACCATCTTTTCTTCCTGTAATCGTATCATCTCAACTATCTGCTCAAAATAAAAGCAAACTTGTATTAGTCCTTAAAAACATAAAGAAGCCTTTGCTTGGAAAATGACAGACATTCCTAGTATCTGTCCATCATTTTGTAAACACAAAATACAACTTCTGGATGACAAGAAACCAATTATCCAAAAGCAAAGAAGGTTAAATCCAAATATACAAGAAGTTGTTAAGAAAGAAATTGTGAAACTCTTAGACACCGGTATTAATTACCTAATTGCAGATAGTCCTTGGGTTAGTCATATTCACTGTGTACCAAAGAAAGGAGGTATTACAGTTGTCACCAACGAAAATGATGAACTTGTTCCAGCAAGAACCATTACAGGTTGGTGAGTATGCATCGATTATCGTAAACTCAATGAAGCAACCGCAAAAGATCATTTTCCTTTGCCGTTTATGGATCAAATGTTAGAAAGACTCAGAGGAAATAAATATTTCTGTTTCCTCGATTGTTTTTCTGGATATTTTCAAATTCCTATCGATCATAATGATCAAGAAAAGACAACATTCACATGTCTTTTCGGAACATACGCTTATAGGCAGAATGCCTTTCAGGCTATGCAATGCCTCAGCCACATTCCAAAGGTGCATGTTAGCAATATTTCATGACATGATCGAATGAATACCGACAAGTAATTCATGGACGAGATTTTCTTCCGTCTTTTGGAGACTTCTTATCAGACAAAATCCTAAACAACCTGCGATAAAAATGCTCCAGCGTTGCAAAGATGCTCATCTTGTCCTTAATTAGGAAAATGGCACTTCATGGTTAAAGAAGGAATTGTGCTTGGACATAAGGTGTATGGTGCAGGACTTGAAGTTGACAAAGAAAAAATCAACGTAATCTCAAAACTTCCACCCCCTACTAATATCAAAGGTGTTAGAAGCATTCTAGGACATACTGGTTTTTACTGACATTTCATTAAAGATTTCTCAAAAATTGCCCGACCTCTAACTAAGCTGCTTGAAAAAGATACTTCATCGAATTCAATGATGAATGTCAAAACGCATTTGAACTATGAAATAGAAACTCTCATGTGATAACGTGATTCGTAAGCCTAAACTAGTAATCTTCACATTTGACTCATGAGTGATGCAAGTGATTTCATTAGTTGAGCAATCTTTAGGTCGGAAGAGGGGAGACTTAGGAGATGGGGGTTCGGGAGAGATAATCGAGAGGGAGTGTGGGAGGGAGGGGGAGAGGTAGAGGGGGCAGGGGGAGACTCGGGAAGGTACTGGACGTCGGCTTAGGTCCAAGATGTCGGAGGACGGTCTTGTTGTCAAAAAAAAGATGGTAAAAACTTTCATCATTCCACCCGATCACTTCGAGGTCGGCAAGCAAAACCTAAACTCATCTCAACAAACATATACCGTCAACTGAAAAGAATTTAATAAAGGCTATAGTTATTTGCCATTCTGCAAGAAATAAGATCCTATCTTAATTCATCAAAAACTATCGTTCGACAAAACTCACCAGTTCAGCCAAAGCATTTATTTCAAAAGAGTGACAGAGCAAAACCCCTTCTTATTCGTGATACTAGCTCCTTACAAGAATTTGAAATAGAAATCAAGGATAGAAAAGGTACAAAAAATGTCGTAGTTGACCACTTGTCCTGAATCGAAAATGATGAGTCAAGTGATGACAGTGAAGTGGATGATAACTTTCCTCAATAGACCCTTATGGAAATCAACACCAAAAATGAACCATGGTTCGCAGATTTTGCAAACTACTTGGTAGCTGATATTATACCAAAAGGGATGACGTATCAACAAAAGAACAAATTCTTCTCTGACCTCAAACATTACTTCTGGGAGGAACCTTACCTCTTCAAAGTATGTTCTGACGGAATGATCAGACGACGTGTATCAAGACCAGAAACCCAAACAATCTTAGATCAATTTCACCACGGATCAACCGGTGGACATTATGGACTAAATGTAACCGCTAAAAAGGTCCTAGATTTAGGATTTTATTGACTGACAATCATAAAAGAAGATCATACTCAAGATTCAGACTTTTGCGATCATGCAAAAAAATGTGGACTCATCAAAACAAGATGAGATGCCCTTAAACAACATTCAAGTATGTGCAATTTTTGATATATGGGGTATTGACTTTATGGGACCATTCACAAAATTCCATAAATTTGAATACATTCTTGTCTCTGTTGATTACGTATCTAAATGAAGCTCAAGCTTTACCAACCAATGATGCCCGAGTGGTTAACACTTTTCTAAAGTAAATCAATTCTGGCCATCTTTCGAAATAGCCCTAAGCTCTCATCAGCGACCGAGTACTTACTATCTGCAACAAAATAATGGAAAACGACGGGTTTAGTCATCCTACGACCCTGGACAAATCTCTCTCTAACCCTTTCTCTAATCATATCACCCTCAAAACATAGTTAGTCAAGTCGAAAAACGACAACACATTAGCTCTTAAAAAACTCTTCTGAAAAAGACTGTTAAAACAACCTGCTATATGGTCAAGAAAAACTGCGATACGCACTGGTGGGCTTTTCGTTCTGTTTACAAAACACCTACCGGTACCACACCCTACAAACTCATATATGGAAAGAACTGCCACTTACCATTTGAAATTAAACACCATGCATACTAGGCCTTGAAGAATTGCAATCCAGATCTGATTGCTGCTGGAGAAAAATAAATGTTTCAGTTACAAAACCTGTGAATTTCACTCAACCTTTGTGTTGACTTTTTAGCATGTTTATCTCAGGTTATTGAGCAATATACGGCACAGAGTGGCATGGACTCGAAGATGGCTAAACTTGTTATCATTCACATTGTATATAACTAGATTTTGGGACCTGTCTTTGTAAAACTCTGATTTGAAATGAATGATAACATATCTTTTGAATAAATGTCTCTTTTGGGTCGTTTTCTATGATTATGATTGTTGTATCCATGAAGTAATACCCCAGATTAGCTTCCGCTGCTATATTGTAAAAATGGGGGTGTTACAGTTTTGTGTCAACGTATCTCATGAAACTTGATTTCCATTGTTCAGAGCTACATGTGCAAGCATTGGTGGATGTTCCTTGGAACCCGCTGCCATGATGTCATTATGCATTTGATTGTTTGATGAAGTCATGATGAAGTTGATTTGTGAAAAAGATAATGGATCTTAAGTAGATAAAGTGATGTGATGTGATTTGATGTAGTTGTAATCGTTGTTGTGGTTTGAGTTCTTTATTTAATTTACGTATTAACTAGGACTATCAATGAAACATTGAAGTCTTGGAAGGTTCTTTGTTGTCACTAGTAACTATCGTTAATGAATAAACAAACAAGGACTAACTGTGTAACAAACTTCACGTTAAGGGTTTAACGATTAAAGCACTAACGATTGTTAAGTTTAACTAACAAGGACTAATGGTGTAATAAATTAAACTTTAGGGGTTCCTGATGTCAAAGTGAGTTAGGGCTCAAAACATTTTGCAAACCCTAATATGGAACTCGGTATTGGACTAGTTAATTCATTTCTGGACTCAGCGATAATGCAAAGCACGCAAGTTTCAATAAAACATCATTCTCGCATGAACTTGTTAGTTTCCCAACTCGTTCTTGCTAGTTTCCAAATGCGCAAGTTTATGTGTAATGATTCTCACTTGTTTTGAAGTGAACACACAATAATCAAACACGCAAGATGTATTCTTGCTAGTAAGCAAAAACACAAGTCTTATGAACCCTTTGTCGCAAGTCTCGTTTAAGCAGGATTTGAGGATGATTCTCGCAAGTTTCTCATTCACGCAAGACGATACAGGCAAACCAAACACGCTAGATTAGGGTTTTGATTCACGCTAGTATTGTCTCAAGTCAACCATTGTCACAACCTATCCATTTTCGAAACCCATACTCATAAAACTAGGCTATTGGAAGTCGCAGGTTTCAAAGTCCAAACACGCAAGCAAAGTCGCAAGTTCTTGTACTATCATCGCAAGTTTTTCCTAAAAACTAGGACCTCATTTTCGTCCTTTGTCCTTTTAATATCAAACTCGCAAAATTTTTTCAAACCAAAACGCAACTTTTAATCTTAAAAACAAAGATTTTTATAAAAAAAAGATCACAACTTTTATAGCTAAATTTGATCTAAATACGTTTAAAATGCATAAAACATAAAATTTATAAGATTTGTAGTTTATAAATCAATTTTGAATGTTTTATGTTCCGTGTTCTCTTAAGACATGACCAAGGACCAAAATAAGCTAGAAAATAAGCACAAACATCATAATTTCCTCGGGCGATTGATACCACATGTTATGCTCTTTTATATCAATTTTCACAAACCAAATCACTAAGAAATCTAAAGAGAGAAAGTAAGAAGAATGTAGAGAGAGAAAGTGATAACGCCTAAATTATACATGTTTTCGATGGCATTATTTATACATATTTTATCATTTCTCATGAACTTTCAATACTTAATAGCATGAAATACTTGCAGGTTCACTTGAAGACATCCTAAGCTCAAATAAAGCAAAGATCAAGTACTTATACACTTCGGAAAGCAAGATACAAGAAATGATAAAGTCTCAAGCTGAAAAATGAAAATGTGCGTCACACTTACCCTATGTGCGCCGCACTTCTCCCAAAAGTCAAAAGAATTAAAAGCCTGGTCAAAATAGTGCATTAACTCCTTAAGTACGCCGCACTTACAAAATTGTGCGCCACACTTCCCATCTGGCTACGCAAATAAATAAAGTCATTAAATACTATCGCATTAACACACCAAGTGTACCGCATAAATTATTTTGTGCATCACACTTATACCCGAAAATCAGCCTATAAATAGAGCTAAAATTCTCACATATTTCATCAACTCATTCTTACACACTTCTCTCATCTCACACTCAATCCCTTCTCCTCGAAATATCCTAAACCTTTGCCACCTTTTCCTAAGCCATAAAACACCATAAACACCATACCTTTTGAAGATTCAAGATCAAACGACCAAGAACGAAGAAGAACATCATTTTAGTATATTATGAAAGTTCATATTGAATCATCCTATGTTATGAACTATAAAGCCATGAGAGGCTAATTCTCTCATGACTACTCGATGAAGTTATGATAATGAATAAGTGTTTGGTATGATCACGATCTCATTAATCTCAAGCTTATGTTGCAACCCTATTATGTCTTACCTTGTTGATTTTGCTTATCAAACTTAGATTGTATAATTGTATCAGTATAGGTCAAAATTATGATCTATATGGTATTAAAGATTTATCTATGGTCTTTATCGTCTTTGTCGAGAAATCCACTTTTTTAAATTGATAAACAAAATAAGCTTTGATATAATAAGTAACTGGATCATTTGGGTGACACATTTGGTCTAGCCAACTAAATATAAGTCTTAAGTTAATTAAGTTAATTTGTGAAAACGTTTTCTGACTAGAAATTCTTTTTATAAGTTAAGGTTCCATCTTCGAGGTCTTAATCATTACCACTGCTTATAAATTATTTTTAACTATCCGAGTAGTCATCTTTATTATCACTGGGTAAAACAAAAGTTATTTTCAAAATTGTTAAAGTCTATTTTTCTTCTAATTATTTGAAAACTACTTAAATCCCTGTGGACGACCTGGTCTTACCTAAAAAAGATTATACTACATACGTGGGTTATACTTTTACCCGTGTGTTTCCCTATAATAAAATTGGTATTTTCAGTCATTATAAATTTAAGGGCAAATCGCATAAAAAGGTACCCATCTTAGGCTCAATGTCAATTAAAGGTACTCATCTTTAATTGTTTTCGACCTAGATCCATGAGGTCCTCATCCTCTTCATCTTCAAGATCCAAGATCCACTCATCTAATCGATTTGCCTAACCTGTTTGTCTGTATGAAGTGGAATACACTCAATTGTAGGATTTCCTAAAATTCAATCAAGCTGAGGTGAACGAAACTAGAGCAGAACGGCTTGCAAAATCACATGATCCATTGGCACTAATGGCACACTCACAAACCCCGTACAACTATCCAGTGTTTCACCAAGATCACCCATCACAGATTACCTACATGCAACATCTACCACCCAACAACAACTACAACCTACAACCATCATTCAACCAGAACTACATGCAACAACCAATGCCAAATCTCGAAGACATTTCAAATCCCACAACTGCTATGTACATGGCACTTGTTTTAATGGTCAAAGTTTCAAACTCAACTATTCTACACCAACCAACAACGATCAAAGAATTTCATCAAACCCACGCAACAGGTAGACTGCATAGCCGGGTATGAATATAAGGGAAGATAGACAAACACAGATGATTGAAGGTCATGGTGGGAATCAGGTTGGACAGTATGTTGGGCAGATTGCAAGGAACCACAATAGGTATAATGCGGTACATAATGTTAGGAATCTGGTTGTTCAGAATGCAGTTCAGAATCCGGGTATTCAAAAAGTTGGAAATTAGAATAGGCTTAGTGTTGTCCAAGGGATTGCAAATCAGTATAGGAATGGAAATGTTGTAGCAGCACGGGCTGAGGCTAATGGTAATGGGATAATGAAATATCATAAGGTGTTACCAGACTGTTTAAGGAGAGGGTCATTATGCCAGCAACTGCATAGTAAAGCCAGGGAAACAGGATGCTGCTTATCTTCAGAAACAGATATAGATTGCTCAAATGGAAGAAGAAGGGATCCAAATCACTTTTGAGGAATTTGATTTCATGGCTACTGCAGGTGCTTGTGAGGAAACTAAGAGAGTAAATGCGAATTGCACTATAGAGAATAATTTGCAGCAAGCATCGCCATCTGGTAATCAGTCTGACAACGCTCCCATCTATGAATCAGATGGATCAATTGAGGTACATGAATATGAACATTGTTATAATTATGAGATATTTAATTTGTTTACTAAGAGGATCAGTTATACTGAACTAATACTCGAAGCCAGTCCTGAACCACAACTAATTAAACATAATGATAGTAATGTTATCTTTGTGGTTTCTAGTGTGGAACAAAGTGGGGGAATAGTAGAACAACATCCTATAACTGTTGAGGAAACACATGCTTATTTTGAATCATTATATAATAATTTGGCAATTGAAGTTGAGAAAGTCAACTCAGTCATTCACAAAATGAAAGAAACAAATATTGATTTGACCACTGAGCTTGCTAGATATAAAAATCAAGAAAAGTATTTGAAATTATCACTAAAAATAGGAACAAACTTGAATAGGTGTTTATCAAAAGTCGTTTTAACAAGAAAGAGAGCAATGTCTTACTAAAAAGATAAATTCACTTCCCTTAAGTTTTGCTAAAATGATAACGACTTTGAATGAGGAAATTTCAAATTTAAATAACCTGCTTTCAAAATAAAAATCAATTGTTTCTTCTCTTCAAGAAGAAAAGAAAAAGTTGAAGTCTGATTTCAACTTGAGAATAAGATAAAGGAATTAGATAACATTTTGGTCAAAATGGGTCAATCGATTCAAACGATGCACATGCTTTCACCTAAGCCAGACTCGTTTTACCACACTAAATAGAAAATGGCTTTAGGTTATCAGAATCTTTTTTATCTCAAGCAAGCTCAGCAGAAACAACAGAGTTTGTATAATGGCAAAGTGTTATTAGAAAAGCATGATCCTCCTGTTGTGTATGATTCGGAGGAGACCCTGCAATTTGCTTAAGAGAGTCGCTTAAAAATGAAACAATTGAAAAAAGAAATAAAATCGGCAAATTATGCAAAGATTAATCAACTTTCAGGGGTTTTTGTTTTCCAAACGGCCAAATCATGTAAAGACTTGTATTTTTCAAATACTTTAAAAACGGTCAGTGTTTCTAAATCAATTTCAATTCCAAATGAAGAGTTTTCTGATGATACTTCTTCAAGTATTGCATGAAAATTTCTCAATGAGGTAAAAAGCACCATTGTGACTCTTCAACGTGTTGTCAAACAAAAAATGACTTTAGAAATCCACAATTGGTCATCTTCTGCTCATCAAGGGCTTCTTAAAATTGTAAAAGATGAAATTTACCCTATCGTTAACCAAGTTGATGCTAGAGTTCAAAATTTCAAAATACAATTTTTGAAGGAAGCAACTAAATTTGTTCGAGACTTCAAATCTCTTGCAAACAAAGCTGATGAATCTCTTGCTAAGCACAAGGCTTTGGAATTGGAAATCGAGCGTCTCTTGAGAGAAGTTGTCTGTCAAACTATTATGTCTATTGTGCAAAATCCTACTGTTGTTGAAACATCTGATCTCTAGACTGAGTTTGAACGTACGCAAGAACGATTTGAAAATTGTATCATTGAAAAGGAAAAAGAATATGCTAAAATTTTGAATGATTGGTAAAAAAATGTAAAGAGTGCAAATATGAAAAAATTTCGTACGATAAAGCTTATAAAGACATGCAACAAAAGATCGAACGGTTGCAAGCTCAGTTGGGAGATCAAAAGGGTAAACGTGAGGATACCCTATGTGTATAAGATACCCTTGATCCTTTGTCTCAAAAACTAGAAAATGAGAACGTGGAGTTAGAGTTTCAGGTTTTGAATTATGCCAAAGAAAATGCTCACCTTAAGATCACATACAAACTCAAACCAAAACAATAATTGACTCTTTGCAAGAAAAATTACATAACATGATTTATCAAAATGCTAAGTTAAGAGCCCAGTTATTTGATAAGGTTTCTGAACAAAAGGACCTCACCAAAGGTACAGTTGTGAATACTAAGTTTATAAATCAATCAACTATGGGCAATCCCTTTTTGCAACCTCTAGAAACCATTATGTTGTTCGACAACCAAATGCGTTTCAATCATAACGACCAAAACGGGTTCCTCCTAAGGTTGTTAAGTCAAATGATTTGTCAAACCCAGTCACTTCAAACTCGGTACCTATAACCACTAAAGTAAATGTTGTGAAAAATGATAGAGTGATTGCCCCAAGAATGTTTAGGGTTAATCCTACCATGAACTCTAGGGTAGACAATTTTGTGCCTAACAAACATGTAAAAGCAAGCGTTAGGACAAAACCGATCACTGTTTCACAACCTCATGTCATCACTAAGAAAGAGGTCGATTCCAACACAAATGGTTTTCCTTCTACAAGAGTAGAAAGCACTGCTAAGACTAGAAGACCACAGCCTAGGAAATATCCAAAGAATGATAGGATCCCCTCCGCGTCTAAGAGTAGCTGCCTCTCAAATAATCTTGAGACAATAAAAGAACACCATAGGAATTTACTGTTTTCTAAAACTCCAAACCATAGGTCATCTGTAGTTAATAACATTAAGCTTGCTGTTCGAAATGATAAATCTAAAGTTGTTTGTGCTACCTGTAAGCAATGTTTAATTATTGCTAATCATGATGAATGTATGTTTAAGTATATGAATGGCATGAGTTCTAGCAAGAAAAACCAACGTGCTAATGTTTTAAAAAGTGCAAATTTTGAGAAATTCAAGTCCGATAATTCTCAAACAACACCTTTCCACCGAGTGAGACACATATAATTTTTAGAAGAATTATAGATGGAAAATTATTTGGATAAAAAGAAGGCTTCCCTTCTGAATCAAGAAATAATGCACTGAAGCGTACATTAGATCGAAGATGCATGGATATAAAGTAATCCATGCCTGGGAGAACTTAATCACCCATTGTTAGGAACATCCGTCTTTTTGGCGACGAGCTTTCCTCAGTGTGAAAAGCGGGTTGCATATCAGAAATAATAGCAAGCCATAGAGACATGTTTTGAAAAGTTTAAACTTCTGTTCGAGCTTCATTTAAAGACCCGTGTCATTGATGAATGACATTTCTAGGTCCGTAAATGTTATCGATAAACAAAAGGCATGTCTGGAAAAACTCTTTTTGGTATTTTCTATTTTATATTTTTTGTATTTGATTTTCTTGGTTTTATATTTTTGTATTTTGTTTTTGGGTTTAAGCTATTTACATATGTACATAAGATACATGAAGCAAATCCATTACTTATCCTTTTCATCTTGAAGACTTTTGAGGGTCTCAAGCGACATGCACTTCATTCCAAGCCTTGGGAGAATGAATTCGAACCTCTCTCTGGGCAGGGCTTTAGTAAAGATATCCGCCAGTTGATACTCAGTCCTTACGAAATACAACTCAGCCATTGATTTCTCTACTTGTTCTCTAATAAAATGATGTCGAATGTTGATGTGTTTAGACTTGGAGTACTGGATGTTGTTGCAACATAGGGCTATTGCACTCTTGTTGTCACAATACAGAGGGACGTGATTGTATACAAAGCCATAATTGGATAATTAAGACCGCATCCAGAGAATTTAGGGATAACATCTAGACATAGCGATGTATTCAGCCTCTATTAAAGAAATTGACGTGCTAGTTTGTTTCTTGGATCACCAACTTACTAACTTATCACCAAGGAATTGAGCACTATCGGATGTACTTATTCGAGTGTCTTGACAACCTGCATGATCTGCATCTGCGTATGCTGTTAGTGCCATGGCAGTGTCTTTTGGATACTAAAGACCCATGTTGATGGTTCCTTGGATGTACTGAAAGACCCGTTTAATTGCTTCCAAATGATTTTTAGTGGGCTTAGATTGATAGCTAGCGCACATGCACACAGCAAAAACCAGGTCAGGTCTACTGGCTGTGAGATACATCAGGCATCCAACCATACCATGATAATGAGTCTGGTCAATAGGGATATCGGAGAGGTCCTCATCCAGTTTAGTTCGCTCCACCATGGGAGTGTCAACAGGGTCACTTTTATGAAGATCAAATTTCTTTAAAATCTCGTTAGCATATTTAGATTGATTTATGAAAATGCCTCTGGGATTCTGAGAAATTTGTAAGCCTAAGAAAAAGGACATTTGACCCATCATTGACATTTGAAATTAAAGCTCATTTCATTAGAAAAATGATTACAATCTTTTGGATCAGTCAAGGCAAATATAATATCATCAACATATATTTGAACATGAAGAGTATGTTTGCCTGTTTTCCAAATGAATAATGTTGGATCAAGTACACCCTTGGAGAATCCTTTGGCCAGAAGAAACTTCGACAGAGTGTCATACCACGCCCGTGGTGCCTGCTTTAGCCCGTAAAGTGCTTTCTTGAGACGATAGACATGGTTTGGACGATCTGGGTCAACGAAGCCCTCCGGCTGGCTGACATAGACTTCTTCTTTAAGCTCGCCATTTAAAAAGGCAGTCTTCACATCCATTTGATTATCCGTCATGTTTTTGCTGGCAGCATTGGCAATGAAAATTCTGATAGCTTCAAGTCTGGCAACCAGGGCGAAGGATTCTTCAAAATCAAGACCTTCTTCCTGACGATATCCTTTCGCTACAAGACGTGCCTTGTTATTCAGCACGTCGCCATACTCGTCAAGTTTCACCTTATAAATCCACTTGAGAGCAATAATCATTACACAGTGTGGAGGTGGCACTAATTCCCATACATCCAGTCGATCAAATTCATAGATTTCATCTTGCATGGCTTGAAACCAGCAGTCTTCAGTAACAGCAGATTTAAAGTTTTTCGGTTCGACTTTGGATAGTACTAAATTGTAGAAGCACCACAAAGCATCTGTAGCAAGCTGCTTCCGAGTGGATACCGGTCGAGAAGGGTTCCTAATAATATTATCAATAGGGTAGGAGGCGGTCCATTTTCACAGATGTTAATGAGGCTGAGTGGTTTGGTTGGATTCAGTTCTCGCTATTACCCCAGAAGATGATGCTTCAGAGTTATGATTTGGGGCGAACACATTAACAAATGGTTCGGGATCATCCACAGCTAAAGGATTTACTTCAAACGAATGCTCAGCTGCAACTGTAACACCCCTAAAATGGGTCGCAGCGGAATAAGGATCCGGGGCGTGTTACTTCAAGATCAACAGCACAAGATATGTATAAGAACGACAC
>BQNB010027322.1:0-57752 GCA_026074375.1 Tanacetum coccineum | reverse complement strand
CTAAAATATCTAAATATATATATAGATATTTTATTTTACAAAATATCTAGTTTTATAATTTCACAAAATATATTTTTTCTTATTCTCTCTCAACTCTCTCTCTACTCTCTCTCTCAATTTCGTCTCTCTCTCTCTTCTCTTTTCTTGTTTTCGTGGTTCGGGTTATGAAGTGGAAGTGTTAAACGGGTTCCTACAGTTTGGGGAAATCCTATATCCTAATCTTATCGACTAACGTTTATCTTTAAGCATACTTAATAAACAACTTAGGATGTGGTAGTCTTCTAAATTATGGGCTGATAAAAGTTTACTACCTCTTGCTGGCTCACAACCGATGTTGTAGTCTTCTAAAAGGTTGAGGGTTACAATTGCATAAATGTTATGTTTAATATTAAGTTTGAATTAATAAATAAATTTCTTTTTGTTAAATTTAAATATGCTTTTGAACTTTGACTATTCTATTTTTAAAGTTATGTGAATACGAAAAACCTGAGAGTTTTTGAAACCTAAGGTCCGTGAGTCCCGATACTAGTCTCTGTGGGGTGTCAAAAGCCTGGTCACTTAGCCGCAAGGTTAGGATGTGCCGAGACGAAAGTCGCTACATGGGATGATCCTTTCAAACTCATTATTCTCGGGTGGAACGTGAAACATAGAATCTTGCAAAATGTTGATCCATGGTTGAAATTCAAAATAGCACATTCACCTAAGATATAATAATTATCGGGAGTGAAAAGTTCACAAGTTGCAAATATGAGTAGTGTTAGCATCTTAACTGATATTTAGCGGTGATTTCGTTTTAAGCTTGGTTTGGAGCAAGTGAAAAGTCGGGGACGATGAATTTATCCTTTTTGGGGCATTCTCGGATCGAAATGCATCTTGTTCTATGATCCCTAACGGTTATGGAAATAACGAAAGTCAGAATATTCTAGGTAGTTGCTAAAAAAATCATCATAAAAATGGAAAAAGTTTTGAAAAATAGGAAAATGGGGTGTTTTAAAGCTTGTGATTTCTTAACTCTCCCCACAAAAGTCTTTGCTACTTTTCAAAGATTTAGTTTGGGGAAGTTTTGAGGTATTTGGTTTTAGAGCATATAATATTGCGTGAGGACACGACAATTACTTAGTTTGGGGAATTTTGATATGTGAGAAATCACATATCCTTTTTATATCCAAAATGGCCCTTAAATGATGTGCAAAAATATGCTTGTATTTGTGTATTTTGTTGTTTGTGAATGTGTAGGTACGGATAATGCAAAAATCATAAGAAAACAGTCAAAACCGAACAAACACGGACACTGGAACGGATAGAGTGCACAAGAGCCAAAAGTTTCTAGCAAAAGGTCATCAAAAGTCAACCCTTGGTCAACCCACAAAAAGACAAAACCCTCAAAATCCTAAATGAGCCCTTAATGTTAAAACAATTTCACCATAAGTCCCTAAACCCTAACACCGTTATCTCCTTTTTATTAAAGAGATAACGGTCGTTATCCCTTTATAATAAACCATTTCACCGAGCCCAAATACTCACCCGTGGCCCAATCCTTTATACCGGGCCCAAGTCAAACCCACTCAGTCAAACAAAGTTATAAAAAGGAAAGAAAAGGCGCGGAAAAACCCGTTTTTACTGTTCATCGTCGTTCTCACCAATTACCCTGCTAAAACAAAGGGTAAATCTCAATTAATGACGTGGCTATAAGATTCGAGTGCTATGCTACATGTCAGCAAAAGGAAACGTCACCAAAGCCTCTGATTGGTCAAGCTTACAAAGAGAATGATATACGTGGGCTCCTAACAAACACACAAGAAGTGGAAAATTACACTGAATTCAGTGTAATAAAAGCACAAGAGCTCCAAAGATATGGGATTGCCAGCATGGCAATCCGTGTGCTCAATCTCATCCAAGGGCCACGATTTGGGATCCAATCATTACAAGGAATTAAGGGCCAAGATTAGAGTTCAAGAGGAACGTGTAAGAAGTCTGGAAGCTTCTCTCCCAGCCTATAAATACAAGGCCTCATCACTCATAGAAAAAGGAGGTCTTCTTTTCTTTTTTTAGTTTTTAGTAGCTTAATGTTTAGCTTATTTCCATGTAATTTTCAGCTTATTATTGTTTTAGCTAATTGTAATTTCCTTTTCAAACACTTTGTACTCAATTCAGTTATTAATAAAAGTTTGTCTTTCATTTAAACTCTTTTGTCAATTCTGATTTCACTTTTATGCAAAATAATGGTTGATTAAGCTCTATTACTATTTCATAAGCTCATACTACTTTAAGCTACTAAAAGCTCTCTCAAATACTTGAATTCTAAATGGAATTGGATGGCTGCTTATAGAATTCAAGTGGTAATAGTGCTTGAGGGTCAAGCTTTAGGTTTAGAATAGGAATTTGGTAATAAGCTTAAGCTATGAGCTTAAGCAGCTTATATAAGCTCTATTAAGAGCAGACACCTCTGTTTAGCTGAGGTGTGAGGTACACTTCTCTCTAAATTTTCAGTTTTACCTTATTTTGCATATCTTAGCTTATTCCTGCATATTAGCTTAAAAGTTGCTTATTATTTGCTTATTTATGTTTAAACCTGCTTATTAATTTTTTTATAGTTGTTAGATGCTTATTGTGCTTAATTTTTTAGTTTAAATCTTAGTTTGCATAATTTTGCTATAAAACAGTTGAAAAACCAAAAATAGTAGCATAGTGTCTTAGCTTATTATTCTGGCTTATTTGATTGCTTATATTGGTTCATTAAGTTTGTTATAAGCTGTTTAATATCTGGTATTTGATTTGTGATCATTAAATCTCATTTTGATAAGATGGATTTGGATTTAATGATTATAAAGGGGTGTTTGGGACAGTAGGTATAATGGGTGAAAATGGGTCAAAACCTGCTTTGTGCTTTAGAGTCAACTTAGATTAGGTAAAATTAGTTGTAAAATTAAGTTTGTTAAAGTTTTTAAGTGTTAAATCTCAAAATTAAGGTTTTAAGAGTCAATTGTTTGAATCTGTTAAGTTGTAGCTTAATTAAGGTGCTTATTTGATTGTGCTTAGCTTAGTGTGTTTTTGTGTGTTTATGAATGTGTGAAAAGAGGTTAGAAACAAAGTTCTAAAGCCTGCAAGTTCGTTTTAAGTTTTTACCAAAACTGTCATAGATTGATAAATTTTCAAAAAGTTTGAGAAAATGCTTTTTCATTTGCCTATTATTGCTTATACTGAATTTCAAACTCCTTTTTGAGTATTGATTATTGTTCTTTGAGGTCTAAATTTAATCTGTTTTTAGGTTATATAGTCATAAGGATCTGTTTGTGTGCTTATTTTTAAGCTCAAAAGTATGGTTTTGTTAAGATTGCAAAAGTTATAAAATTTTTGGCTAAGTGTTAAGTCAGTGTGAGATAGCCTTTTCATGAAGATTTTTAAGTGCTTATTTGAATTTCAAAATGCTTTTTCTTTGTTTCTTATTGTAGCTTTTTGGCCATTCTTCTTAGTGGTATAAGCCACTAAGCCACAAGGATCATTTTTCTAGCTTATTTTTAAGCTAGAAAAGTACCTGTTGACCTTTTTGCTTATCAGTTTAGGGCAAAAAGCTATTTGCTTATTTAGGCTTATTAGCTTATTACCATTGCTTATTATAGGCTTAGTTTAGCTTATTAGGTTAGGTTTAATCTAATTTAGCTTATTTCTCTTAGCTTATAGCTTATTTGTGCTTATTTGCAGTTTAGCTTTAAAAAATTAAGTTTTATAGCTTTTTAAGTTTCCTGTCATTCTAGCTTAATTTAGTGCTTATTTTTGTTCAAATTAGCTTATAAGGTGTAGTTAAGCTCCTGTCTTAGCTTATCACTCTTTTTGGTTAGTCAAACAGTTAGCATTTTCATAATTTAGTGGTGTTAGGCTTATTATGTCTTTCTTAGCTTATTTTAGAGCTTATTTGTGGTTTATAAAAATAGTGTTTTTGTAAAAAGTGCTTATTTTTAAGTTTTCTAAAAAGTTATAAAAAATGGCAAAAATAAAAATATTTGGGATAGTGGGAAGCCCCGGGTGAGCAAGGCTCGAACCCGGGACCTCTACCACCATCAACCAAATGTTTTACACACACACTCCTCTACCAACGCACCCTTGGGTCTTTTTCAGTATAGGATTGCACAATTAATCTTTTATATACATTTTAGGCATTTTAGCTTATAAGCCATTTTTGGCTTATTAAACAGCTAATTCGATAAGCTGTTTTCACGAGCTTATTTTTCCTAGATTCCTCTCAGTTCAAGTTATTTTTCGTAATTTTTTCAGTTTTTTTATAAATAGTTTAGTATTTTTAAACATTTTATTTTGTTAAAATCGTTTTTAATTCATAAAAAATTATAAAAGAGTCAAAAAAAATATAATTCTTTTTTAGAAAATTTTCTTTTAACATTTAGAACCTAGGAAAATTAGATTTGCTTTCGTAGGACGTAAATTGCAAAATCTTGTTTTTTAAAGAACGGGATTGAATTCCGTTCATATTTTTAGAGTTTTTAAGCTTAAATCTTTTCCGTTTTTGGTCTAGTTTTCTTTGTCCTAGCTTTTTAGTCAATTAATACTTATAAAAACAAAAAAGATCATTGTAGGACTTAATTTTGTTAAATTAGGGTTTTTAGGTCCCGTTTAGGATTCCCGAATTGAATTTTTAGTTAAAATTTAATTTCCCGTTATTGTAGTTAGGTTTAATTGTCCCTTAATTTGCTCTCTATTAGGATTTTAGAAAACAAATCATCTTCGAACCAATTCAAATCATTGTCCAAAATACAAACGAGGTCTCAATTTCATAAGTCTTTGGGAAAACAACCCGGTAATCACTTACAAGTTAAAACATGTAGTATTTTTGTAAGATTTTTCCTACTACCTTTGTCCTCAAAGGTAGTTTTGGAATTTACTATACTTTGGATATTATGCGTATATAATATTGACCGTATCAGACAATTTTAACATTTTCACAATATGGATTCATGAACATTTATTTTACAAATGCATATCAAATTGTTTAATTTATAAATTAAACAAACACTTTTAGGTGGTGATGTAACTATATAGAATTATGTATTGCAACACCCCCAAAATTCAGGACAACGCAGCGGAATGGTAACATTGGGGTGCTACTTCAGGGCACAAAACACAAGTCACGGAAAACGACCTTAAAATGAACGTTTTAATTTAAAGTTCATATTTATTTTATAAAAGATAGAGTTGCAACAGGTATCCATTTTATAATGTATTAGATAACATTATCAAAAAATTGTCAAATAGTACTCAAGTTATTCAAGCTTCAAAATTATATATGGCGACTCAGAATGCTCCAATGCTCCTAGCCAAAATAGTAACCTGATAAATACATGCTTAAACGGTCTAACAATAATGTCTGGTGAATTCATAGGTTTATAGTAAAATAATCAGTATGAATAATTTAAGAAATATTTTAGAAGAAAAGTAGCGTTACAACATTTAAAAGTGTTATTTCCGAAATCCATCCGAAATCCAAGTAGTGATTTAATAAATCAAGAAGCATTTAAAAGTGGACCACAAGATCGAAGTAATGGTGGACTAAGTACATATTCCGAAGTCCAAAACAAGTAAGTAGACAAGGGAAACACATTCACCAAGTCTAAATATATAACAGGTATTATTGCACTAAGCTCATGACACCGAAGCCTTAACTAGATTTGTGCCCCAATCAGAAAATAGGATGCTTGCCAACACCCTAACATCTCTCAATGTTAAATGCACCCGATCAAACTAGTGACCCAAGTAAGGGTGGGGATTGTTAGTCCCGATAGATCTATCCATAACACCAGCGCTCACTATAATAGCAATTAACGGTTCATGAAAAGTAGGGACTTAAGTGGCAATATAGTGACTACTTAGGCAATAATATTCAGGCAGTAATCTGGATAGCATACACTTTGAAAAACACTTGTGTCCGTAGTAAAACAATCATGTCTAAAATTCACGGTTTCAAATATAGGTATTCACGATCTCAAATCATGTAGTAAACAAATCAAGCTTTAGTAAAAATAACCATGTAATGCTTACGTATAGAAATCAATAAGTTTATGTAGTAAAACGAGCATGTATTCCCCTCGCGGGTTTATAAAACATTGAAAAGATTGAAATGCGAGACTATGAACTCACAAAGTATTGAAAGGTAATTGTACTGTAGTAAAATATACAAGTTTGTAAACGAGCATGTATTCCCCTCGCGGGTTTATAAAACATTGAAAAGATTGAAATGCGAGACTATGAACTCACCTTGAGTGAATGGAAATCAACAAAGTATATCACAATAGAAAAATGCGTCACGAAGGAATCCGAAGGCAACCTAATCCAATATAGGTCGTATAAGTACTAAACACTTTGATTATTTCTATAGTCATTATAGCTAATTCATACTAATCGTAGGGCTTATTCATTATTAAAGAGATCGTGTAGTGGGAAAAAAAACGTATGAGGAGCTAGGGATACTTTAATCGTAAATACCAAAACTCGTCGGTTACGCACCCGAAGAGGCTCATCATTATGAAATCCCTAGTAATATAGTACTTTGATAACTAATACAAGTATGTTTCTATTTAGCTACATCCACGATACTCGTGTTTGCGAAATAATATTTAAATTGCATTTGCTAAAATATTTTCGTGTTAATTTGAACTCGTTTAATCGAATTATATATATTCATTTGTTCTTTGTTAAAATAATATTTTATAATGGTTTAAGGACATGTATAAATAGTTATATAAATGATTCTAAAATGTTTAGCAAAGAATTTATTTTAAAACGCCAACCACTATTCACCTCAGGAAATAGTGCACAAGTTAGAAATATGCGTGAAAACTTCTTATGTCCACATTTCGTATTAAGTCGAGTTATCAAATTTTAACTATTTTTAAATTTTTTGTTTTTTCTGATGAATAGTAATTTTTACTGTTCATAACAGATATATACTTATTTGTAAAGTTTTTGTTATCGTAAACTCGTAAACGTCGTATTTTATTCGTTATAGCTCTGTTTTTAACGATTCTTTCGAGTACGATCTCGTAATTAAAAGTTATATCATGTTTTTGATGTTTTAAAAATATCACTTTCTGTATGAATAGTAAATTTTATAAAAATAGTTTTATAAATGTATTTCGCGTCGTTAAATTCGTAATTAAGTATCTTTTTCGTTAAAATACGGTTTTTGTGTTTTCTTATCATTTTGGAATGTCATTGAGGTTATTATTTTTATGTTATGTCAAACTACTGTATGAAGTCGAAATCAAATCACCATTTTTATATCCATGTGTGTTCATTTATAAGAGTTTGTTTTATTAACTTTATAAACCCAAAGTTTATACAAAATCATGTTTATACTTAAACAACATGGTCAAACATATTTATTAATCCACTTATTTTCATGATATATATCAACAATATGTCATAAGAAAAGTGTGTAAATTCATAACTGAAGTGAGTCATTCGTTTTAATATTAAATTCCTAAGTGTGATATAGTTATATAAAACATGTTAACATATAAAATGATGAAAGTAAAGGACATGATGGTTCTTTAGATAACCTTATTATGATGTAAGTTGATTGAACCAAAGTATCTAATCCCTTTGTATAGATATAAAACCCTAGCTTTTCTTTTTAAAACCCTAGTATCCTTTTCTGATTAATACTGAAAAAGGTTAGCCATAGCTTGGGAAATATAAGAGTATTCTTGGATTGATGTGTATATAGTGTGTATGGGTTGTATAAAATTTTGTTTTGGATTTGTTTGGGAGCTTATGTGAGCCGGAGCTATAAGGAGCCAAAAGAGGTTTTGTGAAAAAATTTTTCTAAGTCTTTTGTTCTCTATGTGTTACTAGCTAGTTACTTGCATGTATATAAGAGAAGTCTTGGTCAAGGGAACATGGTAAGGTCTTAGGAATGGTCTAGGTCATGGTCTAAGTCAAAGAGACAAGGTATGGGTAGGCTTTAATGAGGTAGTGTTGAACATTGACCAAATGGAAGAGTTTTTGGTATATCTTTGTGTACATTGCAAGAATTTCGGCAATATAGAGCTATACATGATATATTTGAGTAAATTTTATGTATTGGGTATAAATGTGGGTATTTGTTGAAGCGTAGAAAAGTTTTGGTGGTTCCGGGAGTGCCTAAACGCAATTTATCGCGAAACGTATACACTTTACGTATCCGATAAAAATAAAATGAACAAAGACCATAATTATTCTCAAAATAATTATTTAATACTTGCTTGATGCAAACGTTTAATCGTTTGATGCCCGTTTACATTGAATGCTAATTTTTAGCTTACGCGATTTAGCGTATCGATTAAAATTAAAAGCGAACGCGTACGAGAAAATAAAATAAATAGTGAATTTAAATAGCGTCGTAAATGACCTAAAAATATGAAATGTTACATGTATGGCATTGGTTATTCAAAGTGCATAGTATTCATACGACTTATGTTTAATTAGGTTGCATTCGGACTTCGCTTGTCGATTCACTCACTTGATTTATTTCATTCACTTCATTTGTTGAGGTGAGTTCATAGCCCCATGTTTTACTATATCAATGATTTACAACTTTTGGGGTGAGAAACATGCTTTGTTTTACAAATTGGACGTAAGTGTATATTTTATCATGATTACGTGTTTGCCTAAGTAGCGATAACCCTCTGAGCCCATTATCATGAACTGTCAATTACTTTGTGTGAGCGCGAATGTTATAAATAGATCTATTTGGGGTTGACATCCCCATCCGGGTGAGTAGCTCTCACTGGTGTCACGGAGTGAACCAACGGATGTATACCATGTCGGATTCGGATGTTGCGGGTTAGAACATCATTACAGGCAATGTTGGTAATTTATATTGCAATTCATACATGTCGAGCTTCAGTGTCATGAGCTTAGGGAAATGTAATTACATTTTGTGATGTTTGCATCTGTTGCATTATCACGGGGAAAATCTTACGGTCCTACATTACATTTACATAAACCTATGAATTCACCAACTTTATGTTGACGTTTTAAGCATGTTTTTCTCAGGTCAATGAGGCACGAGGTGCTAAGGATACATTGGGATAGTCTTTTGGGAGTCATGCATTAAAGATTTGGAGTCATTACATGTTGGGATATTGTTATGATCTAAAATCTTTGTTATCAAGTGTTGAACAATTTAAGTCGTTGTGCTTTGTATTAAACAATTTCAATAAATCCAATGTATCGTATTTTAAACGACTCTTTTAGAGGCCGTTCTCATATCTTGTGCTATTGATCTATAATGTAACGCTCCCGGATACTCATATTCCGCTGCGACCCAATTTGGGGGTGTTACTCTTCGATATTATACCCCATTTGTCAAGAAGATGTTGAAACGGCTAATCATTTATTTTTCACTTGCGAGATGGCTTCTACTTTGTGGTCTATGCTAGCTAATTGGTGGGAGGTTGATATTCCTTTATGCGCTAATATGGAGGATTGGACTTCTTGGCTTGATAACTCTCATCTCTCCAAAAAGGTGAGGGTCTTTCTTGATGGTGTAGGCAGAGTCCTATTATGGCACATTTGGAGTTTCCGTAACGGTTTAGTTTTCTCTAATTCTCCTCATAAGAAGTCTTTGCTATGGGACAAAATTGTTTCTTAATCGTATATGTGGATTTCCTCTAGGAATCCCAATCTTATGTTTAGTTGGGTAGGTTGGTTGCAAAATCCTATTGCTACTATATCTTCTTTGTAATTGTTCCTAGCTTTTGCTAGTTTAATATAAAGCCGTCGTTCAAAAAAAATATATATAAGCAAGCAATTTTTTTTTCTCTTTACTCCATGTGGGAAGTTTTACAAAAGTAACCCCATATAAAAAGTTTGCTTAGAGACATGTTAATTTGCATATAAAATTTGCATATTAAAGAGAGACAATGCAAAAATGTCAAGAAAATCATGTGTAATGTAATACAAAAATGGCATATTGTGGTATAGTTAAAACTTATTTATGCACTGCTCTCGCCAAATGGCTTAATCTATAGACGATTGGTATAGGCCGTTCGAGTTTGGGGTGCTCACGGTCCGAAAACCGTACCAAACCGAACAGGACCGAAACCGAATTTTGGCCAAAACATCGGACCGAAGACCGGATCGAAATAGTCTGGTCCGGTCCGGACTGGTACAGGCCGTCCGAGTTTGGGGTGCTCACGGTCCGAAAACCGGACTGAACCAAACAGGACCGAACCGACTTTGGCCAAAACACCGGACCGAAGACCTGATCGAAATAGTCCGGTCCGGTCCGGTAATAAGGAAAAGGATGGACCGATGACCGGTAATAAGGAAAAGGATGGACCGTAAAAAGTTCGCTCCGATAAAATTATGCCTCGTCGTCGGAACATTACACCAAATGGCTCAATCACAAAGGCCAACAACATGATATTAATTACACAACTCACTCAATCGTATATTACCATTAGTATATAAGTTACCAAAATTTCTTTTATTTACCCATGTGGGATTGCGAAACAAGTTTCACAAAAGGAAAATGAATTGTACTAGATTTAACATTTCCAGACGTGGTATAGATATTGAGTCTCTATCTTGTGTGAATTGTGATGTCGGGATTGAAACCAATGATCATTTGTTCTTCGCTTGTAACACGGCAAAGAAGATTTCTAAATTAATAAATCGGTGGTGGGACGTGCCTTTTATGGATATAAACTCTTACGGAGAATGGAGGTCTTGGATCGATAATGTAAAACTGCCGAAGAAGAATAAAAGCATGTTCCAAGGTATTTATTTTGTGATGTGGTGACTTCTATGGAATTTTCGTAATAAGAAGATGTTCGAGGCCAAGCCCAAATCTAAGGAGACGTTTTTTGATGAGATTATTTGTAGTTCTTATTACTGGTGTCGGTATAGATGCAATACTTTGTTTAGCTGGGACGATTGGTATAAAAACCCGTCTCTTATTTCTTTGTAATTTCTAGCTCCTTGCTAGTTTTTCTTAATAAAAGTCGCCGTTCAAAAAAAAAAATATCAAGCTACGGATTATTTAGTGATATTTGATACAAACTTAAGTATGGTTATTTAGTGACGATGCAATTGGAGTTGGACATCCTTATGGATTTTGTGTAATGTCAAGAACATGTAGTGTAACGCAGCAAAAACTGGCATGTTGCGGTAAAGTGCAAAACTAAACTGAGTTATGTACGTTGACCAAACAACAACTCGGTGTTGAGACGATTGGTACAGGCCCTCTGAGTTAGACCTCACAATTGAATCCGAGCACACATTACCCCAAAGGTATCAAGTCAAGAATATCTATGGTGCGTTTGTTATGAGTATATGGGAATGGGGGTATGGGTATAAAAATGATTTAAGATGTTTGTTTTATCTATAGAGGTTTGTTGATACCAATATACATGGGTGTGAGAATACCACACTGAATAGATATATGTATGAGGAAACTCATCCTTTTAAAATTGATGTTATGTACCTCACCAACCACATGACCCCTTTTATTTAATACTTATTCATGTAAATACAAAAAATTAATCATTTATAAGCCATTATTTAATTAGTTAGTGGGGTCACGATGTTAAACTGTTTTAACCTATTTTTATATTTTAATAATGATACCCGGTTCACATATACCAAACCAAACAATGATTAGATACCTTAATCCAGTCAAAACAACGTTTACAATAAGATGGCGGGCAAACGAGCAACAAGCTGCGCCGCAGCCCTTTTTTGGATGGCAAAACCAATCCTACTAAAAATAAAGTTTTGTGTCTTAGGGGTCGAAAAATTACTTTGCACAACCCGTTGAACCCTATTCAAAAACTCCTCTGCTTCCGTTGCTAGGAAATCAAATGTATCAAAAGTAAAAGGGATAAACACGTGTTGATTCTCTAAACAAGCTTTCTCGTGTTTAGCAACTTTGCTCGATTCCGCTTTCAACGCAGCTTGTCCTGCAACAAATCCATTGTCCCTGAGCCCAACAAGAGGGGACACTCCAGTAAGATCCACACAAGCATGTTTCCCCCCAGCCCACCCAAACACAAGTATATCAGCTGGCCGTAAGGTAGACCAAACAATTATTTAGGTATTATCATACCAATACTCATTCCACCTTATAACCAAACCTATAGTCATTGTGATTCCTCTATGCAAACCAAACGCCTCCCTAGTGAATTGTAAACAAATGGCATGTTTCAGTGAAATAAAAACGGCCCGTCAAACAGTTCGGCCTACAGACGATTAGTACAAGTTGTCCGAGTTGAATCTCACCATCCGGACATTGCCCCAAATATATAGTGGCATGCTTATAAACAATTACACTAGCCACCTAGTTCCTAAAACAACAATATTTAGCATAGAAGCTAACGACGTAATACTATTTTCGACGTGAAGTAGTCGCAATAATAAAAAGTTCAAAATGTGTATGAATTAGCGGTCTCTATGATTCGAAATCGTTTTTGTATCCTTAAACAATATCGAACATTAGAGACTAGCAACATAATACTAATCTCAACCTAGTTGAGCATATTTACCATATTATATGAATAAGCAAAACTTCTTTTCATTACCCATGTGGGATTCTAAACTTAAAACAAGCTAAGCAACCCCATAAAAAGAAGTTCTTCCAGAGACAATATATTTTTTGACGGAATCACATCTTATTTATCTTCGTATCAACATTGATTGTCTTTCCTTATCAAGCTAGAAAATATTGACACCAAACTCAAGTTTGGTTATTTAGTGACATTGTAATCGAAGTTCATCATTCACTATATCTGTTGGAAATAGATCTTTGGTTTCTAAGCATGCTTGATCTTCCACAAGTGCCAATGTTTGAATAGAGTTAATTGCATAAATGGTCCATGTGGTATGTCAGGTTTAACGAAAATAGTTCATAAACTTTTTTTTTCTCGAATCCTCTCCCTGTGATTTCCACCCGTATCGGGTTTGGTCTCTTAACCAACTTTTCCGTTTGTTTGACCGATAATTGCTGGTTTAAGAAGTGAAAATGACATAAATACCCCCATTAGTGTTTCATAAATGGTCCTTGTGATTTTTGGATATCATGAATTTAATCCATGCATTAATTATATATATATATATATTTAACTTTATATTATTATATTCTTTTCTCTTTATTTTTTATATGTTTTTTAAAGTTTTCTTACGTTTTTATATCGTTTTTTACGTTCCTCTACGTTTTTGTACGTTTGGTACCCGTTTTAGTACTTTTTCATCGGTTTTTATCAGTTTTTGAATGTTTTTATACATTTTTGTCCCTTTTTTGTACGTTTTCAATCGATCTTTCAAGTTTTTCCAAATTTCTGTATGTTTTTTTTTGGTTTTGTCCGTCTTCATATGCTTTCATACGTTTTCATCCGTTTTTATCAATTTTCATACTTTTTTTTATGTTTGGTACGTTTTTGAACGTCTTCGTATGCTTTTATACGTTTTCCAACGTTTTGGTGCTTTTTATACGTTTAAAACATTTTTATACGTTTTCATCTTTTTAAAACGTACGAAAACGTACAATAGCTTAGAAAAACATTAAAAAGGATGTATGAAATTGTATGAAAAAGTACAAAAACAGAAAAAAAACGTACAAAACAGATAAAAACTGATAAAAACGTACGAAAACTTAGAAAAATCTAAAAAAATATAAAAACGGACGAAAACTTATTGAAACGTACAAAATTATATAAAAACGTTCAAACACAGATAAAAACGGATGAAAATAAGCATACCCGAAGCGGACGAAACCACAGGGAGAAGGTCCGGGAAAAAAAGTTTAGGTACTATTTTCGTTAAACCCGACAGACCATAGAGACCATTTATGACATTAACTCGTTTGAATATGTTTACACTATAAACCATAACATAGTCAACAACTTGTATTAAGATAACCCATGATCATCATATACCCTTTACCTTAGGCTTTCAGTTCGGTTCAGTTCAATCTGGTTTAGTCTTATGTAAAACCGACTATGCTTTATTTAATCTGGTCGGACTTACAAATCGAACCATACTGAACAAAACAATTCTGTCCGATCTTCGATCCGGTGTTTTGAACCGCGCTCACCACTAATAATTTATATTGCGTTTATTATTTTGAACCTTTTTTTATTTTAATTTGAAGCTATTAAACATTTAATACCAAACTCAAACAAGGTTATTTAATTTAGTGCCACATAAAAGTATCATTTTTGAAACTATTATAACGTTATAAATAACTAAATTTGTAGTATCTTAGGTCAAATATTTACAAGTATTATCTATTGTAGTCATTGGGATGCTCACTATGTTAAAACTGATTTATGCACTGCCCGCCAAATAGCTCAATCTATAGATGATTGGTACAGGCTGTCCAAGTTAGACCTGATCATCGGATCTAAACATTACACCAAATGGCTCAATCCGAGTTAGACCTCGTCATTGGATCTACACGTTTGTACTATACACTTTGTTTGTACACATACAACGCACTCAATCTTCTCTACGAGGAATTTTGGCTTGGGCGCCAGAGAGATATTTCGTCTTCTTCTTGGTAGTTCATCATGTACATGCTCAAATCCGACATTGGTAGTTCGTCGTTCACTATGAGTGTGGTCGAAGTTTGATCATTTTGTTAGAAATAGATCTTTGAATTTTAAGCATACCCGATCTTACAAGCTATAGCAAGTAGAATATTTCAAAGGATTAAATACAAGTATTAATCATATCCCCCATAACTGACCCGTTCATAAACAAACACCAAAACGCAAAATATCAAACCGACAGTATATGTGTGGGGGTAGTGCATTTTAACTGCTACATATCTTCCAACAAAAAACTATTAACACTATATTCAACTAAACGGAGACCCATCTTCAAGAGGTGGTTCTGTCGTTCGCATCTTTTTGGTTAGATGCTGCACATCTGATTCCAAGCCCGAGGATTCACCGGAACCAGTGGTGGATCCATTTGCTTGCATTTCGGAAAAGTGAGAAGACAATGTAAGATTATAAGCATAGCCGTTACCATTATCGTTATCATCAGGAATCTCCACATGCTCCTTTAATGGCAACCTTGGTTCTTGTCTTATCTCCATGAAGTTGACTTCTTCATTCATTTGCTTATTATTATTTATGACTGCTAGTGAATCTTCACATCCGGAAATTGATGTTTGCGGTGATGTTTCAAACAAGTTGCTGTTATTGAGATCCTGGGATGAATATGGGATTCTGGGTGTGATTTCATTATCTTGCTCGAGATCAATTTCTGTCAGAGAATGCACAGACTGTCCTCCATTTTCCTATTTCCTGTTTTACAAATTAAACCGGTGTTATTTTGGACCACCCAAAACAGTCCATCAACGGGTCAAATTCAAGTTAAGTTTAATTTACAATGCAGAAAACACTCAAAAGTCACGTCAAAATTTATTTACAATGCATAAAACTTCCAACTCCTTTAAGCAAAAGTATATATTATTTTTAAGGCAGCTAATTATTTATAGAAAAATTTTAAAGTGAAAAAGTGTTTTCGTGAGAAACCCAGCTGACCGACCCTACAACGTAATGGACCTGTTAACCCAACCTTTTGCCCATTTGCCACAATGCGTTTAGGACTTCACATGACACAAACTAAAACAAAATTACCTCAAGAGATGGCGCAAGGGCACACTTTTGTACCCATCAATTTGCCCCGTTTGAAAAGAAGGGAATTGCATGCTTAGAAATGATTGTGGTTCAAAGGTCAGTTTTAAAGATTCAGTAGGACCCACAAGACATGGTTCAGTTGTCATAGATAATGGTAACAAAGATATTTTAATTTCCTCATCACCGTGAGAAGTTTGACAAACCGTTGAAAAGGTATTAATTATTGAACTTTTTCTGGAAAGAAATTTACAGCAGTTTCTTAATGGATGTTATCATCATTGGAACGTACGGGAGGAGATTTGTGAGAAGGTGCCTCTAGGAGATCATATACTAATCTCTGGATAACCACCCTCTTAAGGGTTGCATCAGCAAACGGAAACCAGTCCACATTTAGCTGAACAAATATATGATCCGTATTAACTTTGAGAATAATAATCAATTAAAACTAGCATGTAGTCACAATACGAGATGCTGAACAAACGCGGTGACGTCAAGTGTACTATGAGGTTGAAAGATGAGTTAGCTAACTTACAAAGTCGACACTCTTTGATATTTTGAATGGATTGAAATTAACTGGAGCCTGTTCCAAAAAGAGTTCTACGTAATGGAGCAAGAATAGACCATAGTCAAATGAATTTGGCTGCTGCGGTAACTGCACAAACAACAAAATCCAAGATTTAAAATTTATTTTAAGTGAAAGCCAAGCGAGAATGTAAAAACAGCTTGTACCAACGAGGCCATGTTTGGCATTACTAGTGTTTTTATTTTCCCGTGTCTGTTTATCAAAAAAGCGTAAACCTCGTAAAAACGAATGTAGTTACTCACGCTACCTCAAGGGAGATGAAGCGTAAATTATCAAAAGTCTTGGAACAAATATCGTCAGACGTCTCAGATACCCTCTCCACGTCCCAATCTTCTTTAATAACTTCATTGGACATATCCACATGTAAACCACAATTGTTCCACTATACCAAGTGAAGGTCCTAAACAACAGGATCTCAATGAGCCTTATACACGAACTTAGTTCCTTTGAATTATTCCAAAGATACTAAAGAGACAATACATTTGATATAAATCTTGACGCGGAAAATCCTAACTATTACCAAGATGAAACACAAATAACCATTATCAAACATAGCTATTACTATTACAATTTGATTGTAAATTCTCAATCAACTCAATCTTTTTACCATACTATTCCTATGTTCCTTGTATAAACATAAGGAACCCTAAATCGCGTTATAAGAGATAATGCTTATCTCTTCCTAATTAACGCTAAGTGATACCTATACTATAATTACAACAGACTAATTGTTCTGGTCAAACCAAATAACTTTTAATACTGTCAGACTTAAGTTAATGCTAGCAGACTTAACTTGCTCTACCAGACTTAACTTCTATTACTAACAGTACTAACTATTTCTATCAGTACTAACTTTAACTAACAGACTTAACTTTAATACTAACAGTATTAAAGATCTGTTTTACAATATTTCCTAACAATCCTCCCCTAACTTAAGCTTCATTCATGAACTTCAAGTTTCTTTGTACTTTGGCTTCACTTTGGGCTTTAGAGGATTGTCTTGAACTTCTGTCTTCAAAAGAATCAATCTTTAAGTCTTCAAATCTTGACAGCAACTAGTCTTCATAGCACTCCAATCTTGACTGCAACAAAAATATAGTTTTTGGCAAACTACAGCCCATAAACGGATTTGTTGTGTCTTTACCATAGCCGTTTGCTATGGACTAGCTCAATGTTTGGGTTTGTAAGACCATGGTACATTGATACCATAATGATTTTTTGAGCAAATCATCAGCTATTAAACGGATTTGATTACTCTTTAAACCAGCTAGCCTTGCTCTGGAGTATCCATGCATCAGTATAAATACTTATGGTGCATTGAATACCATACAATGTTTTGGTAAATTGTTCAACCATCTAATAGGATTTGCAAGTCTTTACCATTAGCCCCATAATCTTATGGACTAGTTATGGTTTTTCCCAACCATTACACAAGCCATAAACTTGATGCTAGCCAACTCCCACTTTAACAGATATGGTGAGTTGAAAACCATCACAACTTATTTGCAAGTTGACAACCATAGAACGATTTTGAGAAGTCTTTACCAAGAGCCGTATTGCTCCTTGGACTAGCCAGACCTTATGTTTGGTTAGACCTGGTGAACTGATAACCAATTGTTTGGTTAGTGCATAGCACCTTTCACCAAGTGTTATCCTCTCAACTTCTATACCTAGGCTTTCAACTCCATGTTCATTACTTTCTATGCCAGCTTGGTTTTTATCAATACATTTTCAACAATCATAGCAATCTTCATTCCATCTTTCCATCCAAAAGCTTCAATTTTCAACATTGTTTACATACCACAGCAGGAAGTGGATATTATTTTCTATCGACAACAAATAAACATCCATAGATTCATAAAGTTTTAAACTCTAAATGTACCTACTAGTATTCATAGATATCCATCCAACTTACAACCTTTTGTGTTCATCTCACTCAGATAGAATCTGTGCTAGAGTTCTTCAAACATAATTCCAAATTCTTAAACATTTCCAGAATTCCTTCTCTAACTTATCCTCAGGCCCATCCATCCCATATCTATTCATAACAATCCTGTACACACAGTAAGGTCAATCCCTAATATAGACTTAACATAGCTCCAAAATTATTGTATACTATATATCGTTCATTTCCCTAACAATTTTGGTATACTCATTTTTCTCTCCTTGTTTAATAATTATAAGTACTACACTAGGTGTTTTTCATGGCTATCAGGAACAGGATTCAAAGGAGTTTCAGTACCTGTGTTAGTCTCTTCTTGCTCATCAACCTTATCTGAATCATCAGAGACATTCTCATCCACACTTGTATGCATACCTTTTCTGGCTATTTGTTTTCTTCTCTTTCCAAGCTTCTTTGTTGGTTCATCATCTTTTGCTTCATCATCTTTGTATTCTTTCAGTCTCTTTGGAGTGGTTTGTTTGAAGCTCTTCACCAAATCTTTTTCAAGCTATCTTTATGCTTCAAAACTTATTGGAGCAAAAAGACTCAATCGTTTTTTATACAGCTTGTCAAACTCTTCTTTGATTTCTTCAAAGCTCAACTTTCCTCAGCATGATTTAACTTCCATACCCCTTGTTCTTTAAGTAAGTTCATATGTAAGTCTTTAGCTGTGATTGGGTCATGGGCTTGTTTCTTTTACTTTGCTTCTTATCTTCACAAAGTACTTCGTTCTTGATTCACAAAGGTCCACCATTTTCTTAGCAAAGTCTGTCTCCTTGAAGGTCACTTCCAAGCATCTCTTTGATAACTCGGCATGGCTTCAAGTTTTGGCTCTAATCAAGTCCCAATCTTCATTTGTATATGTTGAGCCTCAATTGTACTTGACTTTTCTTTCTTCTGTTGCTCATCTACTCTTCTTCTTCTCAATCCTTTTGTCTAGAAGAGCATCCAAATGCATTTTGCTCAGCCTCCTCTTCTCTTTGTAAGGAATCCAATCTTATGCTTCTGCAGCTAGCTTCTTCTTGTAAGATCTAGTTCCTTTGTCCTCTTGGAGTTTCAATTCACAAGCATAGAGCTTTCCCCCCTTCTCTTTGTCCTTTATTTTCACCAGTAGTACTGACTTGCTCAATAACAGTATTAAGTGTCAATAACTACCAGTAATTAACTTTACTAGCGTATTAACTTCAATACTAGCAAGCATTAAACTCACCAGCATATTAATCTTTCAGCACCAGTTATTATCTTCTTGAAAGTCCAAGATTGAGACTACTTTTCTTGCCTGTAGACTCTTTTCTTCTCTTGTACCTCCTTCCTTTGTCAATTGACCTTGACTTTAAAGAGGCAACCTTTGAGAGAGTTTTGGCTGCTTCAAGAGTGTTTGGGCTTATTTCTTCCTCTTGTTCCTCCCCTGAAGCATGTGCCTTTGTTGTAGGAGGTGTAACCAGTCCTTGTTTTGAAGAATCTTGAGGGTCAGCTTGACTTTTCCTCCCTTGAACCTCAGGTTCTTCATCCTCTGAATCTGTCAAAACTAAATTCCTCCTCTTTAGAAACCCTTCCAACTTCTTCACCTTCTTGACTAGCTTCACTATTGCATTTCCCATGGTTAGCTTGGTTTGTTTAAGATCCAATTCCAGGCTATCTATTCTTGAAATCAACTTGGGAACTGTTTGAAGCAAATCATCTGTAGGCATGTGACTTGGAGCCTGTGCTTGTGATGGTGAGAAGTGATGGTGGACAGGAGATTGCTCCTCATAGATGTGCTCATCTGTTGGAGGTTCAGTCTCAGGTGGTGGTGGTGGTGGTGATGTAGGTGTAGGAATAGGTGGTGGTGTTGATGTAGGTGTAGGAATAGGTGGTGGTGTTGGTGATGGAATAGTTTGAGGTGGAGATGTAGATGTTGGGATAGGTGTTGGTGTTGGTGATGGAATAATTGGAGGTGGAGATGTAGATGTTGGGATAGGTGTTGGTGTTGGTGATGGAATAGGTGGAGGTGGAGGTAATGGTTGGGATTGAGCTTGAGCAGCATGTTCTTGTCCTGCAATAGGGTTAGTAGCAACAAGCAACATGGAAGGCAATAAAGGTCTTGGTGCCCCTTGAAAACCCCTTTTCATATTCCCAAATATCTTTTTGGTCAGACTTACAGCTAGATAAGGTGTTTGTTTTCTGTTTGAATATTCAAAAATTATTTGCAAGAAAACGGGGATACATCAAAAACTTTTCTTGTTCTCAAATTGGCCACATACCAGCAAAAATGGAGTTTTGAAAAAATAATAAACTCTACCAATAGATAGACAGATCAAAGCATAGCAATATATGCTACCTAAATTGATGATCCATCCACCACTTTTAAAGCCTTATACATGCAAAAAGGTGGTCCAAATATCGCCATTGAGGTTTTAAAGAACTTTTCCATAAAGTAAAAGTTCCATCAGTAGGATACCCTATTTGGCCCATTCCCTGAAAAAGGTCATCATTAGGTAACATTGTAATTCCTGTGGCGTCATCTAATTTAAGTGATTCCCTAATTGACGCCTCAGTAATTGTGTACCTGATGTTATCAATTGTTGCACTAATTTCGAAAAACCCATCCTCTTTAGTACTTGCAATAGCACTCTGCCAAAATTGTTTCACAAGAGAATCATAGATAGTTGGATTAGCAGTTAAAGCATACCTGAGTTGGAACCGCGAAGAAAAGTCCACTATCTCGCAAACCCTGCACCTCGTATAAAGCTTGCGCAAAAAAAGAATAAAAAAAATTGTGATCCCGACTTGATTGTGTTTGTCAAAATAATATAAGTGAGCCCTGTGACACCCTATTAAGTACTTAGGTTGAATGTGAATGAAAATGTAGAGCTGGAGCAGAACGCGTGACTCTTTTCCGTTAGAGAGAAAATTTTTGACTTTGCAAAAAAAAGTATGATAGCATAAAAGAAACGTATGAAAAGAAATTCAAACTGTTATCTATAAAAGCTTACTCTTTAGGGACACTATTTTGCGCCGTAAAAATCTCTAACGGTTACATTTAAACAGTGATTAAGCAGAAAAAGTCAAAATTCCCGCAACCAGCATTAACAATAAACCACCAGTATTAACAATTTACACTACCAGACTTAATTTTGGTCAAACAGAATTAATTAAGAGTCAACCTGAATTAACTCTATTTCAACCAGAATTAAGTGTGTATGAACTACCTGAATTAACTCTACTTAACTACCAGTATTAACGAAAGATAACTACCAGGATTAAAAGAAATTAACTACCCGAATTAAACCTACTTAACTACCAGTATTAATAGAATATAGCTACCAGGATTAAAAGTAATAAACTAACAGAATTAAAATTACTTAGCTATTTTAATGAACAAACTATACATCTAAGCCTCCCCTTAAATGTTGCTATGGGTTGATCATACCAATGCTAACCACCAAGTAATTAAACCGAGGTCCATCAAATGGTTTGGTCAACAAGTCAGCAACATTTAAGTCTGTGTGGATTTTCTCCACACTTATGAGCTTCTTCTCATAACAATCCCTGATGAAGTGGTGACGAATCTCAAGTGTTGGTCCTTAGAATGATAGACTGGATTCTTCACAATGCAGATTGTGCTTTCATTATCAATGTGGATTTTGGTATTCATGAAGTTGAAACCATAGTCCAACAATTGATTTTGAACCCACAACACTTGTCCACAGCAATTTGCAGCAGCTACATATTCAGCTTCAGTTGTTGAAGTGGCTACAATAGTCTGTTTCTTGCATTGCCAGGAGATAAGTCTTTGACCAAGAAATTGACAACCACCTGTTGTGGATTTCCTGTCAAGGTTGGAACCACCATAGTCACTATCAGAGAATGCTTCCAAATCAAGGGGTGATTCCCTAGGATACCATAATCCCAAGTTGTGCCCTTGGAGAAGGTACTTGAAGATCCTCTTGACAGCATTGAGATGAGAAGTCTTTGGAGTTACCTGAAAACGTGAACAAACACATACTGCATACATAATATCAGGTCTAGAAGCAGTTAAGTACATGAGGGAACCTATCATAGATCTGTACAAGTGTACATCTACATCAAAAGCTTCCTCATCCTATATGTCAAGGCAACATTGGTCTCCATGGGAGTGAATGGCAGCATTGACATACACAAGATCAAATTTCTTTAGTACTTCAGCTACATACTTGTCTGAGATATGAAGATGCCTTCCTTGTTCCCTGCTTGACTTGTAGACCTAAAAAGAATGTATAGTTCACCCATGGAAACTCTTTGAAATCTGCTTAGCATCATAAGCTTCAAAACTCAATCACACCAGACTTTTGGTAGAACGCCAAAAATACTATCATCAACATACACTTGAACCAACATGATATCCTTTAGTTTCTTCTAATGAAATAAAGTCTCGTCAATGTGCCCCTTTGTATCCATGCTTCTCTAGGAATGTTGACAAAGTAGCATACCAAGCTCTAGGGGCTTGGTGCAATCCATACAAAGCTTTAACCACCTTATAAACCTTTGTAGGATGATCAGGATCAACAAAACCAGGAGGTTGTGAGACATAGACCTCTTCATCAATAGTGCCAATACAGAAAAGAATCACTTTTTAACATCCTTTGATAGACAAAATGAATCCCATAAAATGAGGCAAAGGCACAAAATAACCTGATAGCTTCAATTCTTGCTACAGGAGCTAAAACCCCATCATAGTCAATCCCTTACCTTTCTTTCTATGACCTGAGCTACCAGCCTTAGGCTTTGTTTCTGACAACTACTCCCCTCTCATCCTTCTGTTCCTGAATACCCATTTAGTACCTATCACTTTAGCACCATTGGGGTAAATCAAAACCAAACCCATACATGTTGTAGCTTGAACTGCAACAGTTCGTCTACGCATAGCTTCAACCCAGCTTCCATCTTAAAGTGCTCTGAGACCTCTCCTTGGTTCAAATGAGATAAAAAAGCAAGCAAAAAGACCATGTGTTGATCATTATGATTGCTTTCTATTTATGTGCTTGTATGTAGCTTACTAGAGCATGAGCCTCAGTGATTTTCTTGAGAGAGCTTCTAGTCTGAACAGGTGTATTGGGATCTCCACGGATTTGACTTTGAGGATGAGCATTGTGAACCCTTAGAGTGGGATTTGTAGGAACATCTACCTCATCTGGTAGATTGTTGAAATCAGAAATAATCCCTTCATCGTCATAAGAGGCCTTTTCAAAGATACCTTCACTTGATTTATCATAAATCCTTATTTCAGGCATTTCATCATCATCTGCATCAGAGAAGACTTCTTCTTCATGATCAGCACTAGGAGAGATAGCTTCAGTATTGCCAGTATTAACCTTCGCTAAAGCCATAATAAGATTAATACTACCATATAACTGGATATATACTGGTTAGTTTCTGTGCAGATACTGGTCATCAAGTGCTTCAAAGCAAAGCAATCCAACTCTTTTCTAAAGATCATAATGTCATCACAGATTTGGAATATTGGTGTAGAGAATGGCTTGCTTTGGGAGTGAGCTCTTTGTAGCGAATCTCGTCAGAAAAGGCTGTTTTCTATTGCTTCATTAGAGATGTAGAAGTAATCACCAGCAGTACCTGCAGCTTCCTCATCTTGCACATCAATATCAATTCAATGACCTCCTTTGAACCCTGTGCAGGGTTAGCTTGATTGAGCACAGATAACAGGTATATAGTCATAGATCCTGTAAGATAATCAAAGTTCAAACATCCACCTATCCCTATTCCTGTACATTGGGTTTTTCCTCAAGAACTTGACATGAAGGTTTTTCTTCAAACTCTTTAGGTTACTAAATTATAAACCCTAAAGGCTTTAACTGTTCACAGAGTAACCAACAAGCAAAACCCTCATCTTCAGATTTCTCATCAAACCTTTTCTCCTAGTGTGCTAAAGAGTATTGAGAGATGGTAACATGGCAACCCCCAAAGTGTTATGTAGCTAAGATTGGTTAGTGGCCAAACAAAAAGCTCATAAGAGTTTTGTTTCTGAAGGCTTGGTCACCTTACCCCTGTTGGAAGGGTAATAAGCAAGCAATATTAACGTCTTCTGCCCGACCAAAATGTGTAGGGCAAGTGTAAGTCAGCTAGCATAGTCCCTAGCAGCCTCTATAAGGGTCTTATCATTCCTCTCAAGCAACCCATTTGCTGAGTGAGTTCTTGCATTATAACTCCTGTTTTATACCCTTCCCCACAGAACTCAAGCAGAACCCTGTTTTTAAATTCTGTCCCATTATCTGATCTAATGATTTTCACTCTTTGATTAAGTTGGTTTTCTATCTGTTTTATAAAAGTCTTAAGAATGTTGCTAGTCTCATCCTTTTTGGCTAGAAAGAATACCCAACAAAACCTTGACATCAAAGCCCTAATCACTAGACAGTAACTTTGCATGATTGATACTCTCCCATAGGTAGGTTCCAAATAAGTCCATATTCAAGCGTGGTGTAGATGAGTGGGTCACAACTCTATCATCTTGGCTTACAGGTGGCCTTGTGTTGCTTTCTCTTCTGACAACAACACAGTGTGGTTCTTTTTGAAACTCTTGGAAGGTAACCACTCTAACAATTATCCTTTACAATTTTTATTTAAGTTTTTGAAATTAAGGTGACCTAACCTCCTGTGCCTTAATTTAGGCTTTCATTAGATGAGGCATTTGCTAATAAACAAGGTGTATCCTTTTTGGAAGAAGCAACAATTTATCATATCAAAATATACATGTTGTGTGCCTAGGAACTTTAAAAGGACCTGATGTTCATCAGCATCTTGAAGTCAGAGGACACCAAAAACACTCTTTTTCAGTAAAAAGTACATTTAGCTTTTATCACATATCTAGATATGTGAGAATAAGTTAAAATGTCCAAGTTTCTTATCACAAAAGCCACATCATCAAAAACAAAATATCCTAATCTAATTGAACCTTTTCGTCCGATACTGATACTAACCTTACTTCCTCCAAAAGTAACAGATCCCACTTTGGACAGTTCTTGATAATCTTCAAGATGGGCCCTGTTACCAGTCATGTGCCCAGAACATCCACTATCAAAAATACCTCTATGCTCCATATGCTTCAGTGGATGATCCTGCACAATCAAAAAGAGATTATTCTCTTTGGGGACCCATCCTTCACAGGCATGGGTCTGCTGTAGACCTCGAGAAACATTAACATTTTGAATCAGGGGTTGTCCGACTATTGGTATTGGAGAGTGGTGTTGTTTTTCTCCAATCAACAACCTGCTGATGTCGTAACAAAACAGCTACCCACTTTTGCCCTTACAGGCATATATATTTGACTTGTATGCTGTATGCCTTGAAAAGGGTCTATTTACAGGTGATGCTTTGATTGAAAAAAACATTTCTCTTTGGCTGTTTAGATCACCTGAGAAGGTTTAGAGCATGTGTTTTTATACTATGTCTATTACTCTACAGAAACTAACATGTTGTGCTTGCCCAGATTAAATCTAGTAGCATCCAGACTTAAATTGAGTGCCAGCAGAACTAACAGAACTAACATTTCCATGACCATTTATTAACATTTACCCCTACCAGTTATTAATAGTGTTGCTAGCAGTCACTAAGTTGGGTCTAATGTGTTTTATAGTTGTACAGGTATGGGAGTGAATGATGTTTGCTTGATTCACCTTGTTAGAAGTTAGTCCCAACCCATGCTGGTGTAGCTTGCCTAACATTAGCATGAACCACCCTTGTGCTCTTAAAAGCAGCTTCCTTGCCATCTTTTTCTCATAATAGTCACAATCCTTAATCAAGTGACTAAGAATTCCCCAGCAACAAAAACATTATGATTTCTTTCAAAAGAATATCATCACCAAATTCCCCTTTCACATTCTTTGCTTCCAATACTGTCTATTATATGCAAGGAAAGGTGATGGAGTCACTGTGTCCTGTGGTTTTCCGTAGGAGTTTTACATGCAGTGCACAACTATGGGTCAACTGTTGTTGTTGGGGTTTTTAGCACTTGTGTTGAAGCTCCTTTTGGGTGGAAGTGGTAACCTGCTCACTAGAAGGTATAGGGATAGGGTCATCATTGACTGAATGGTCAGATACAGTTCCTTGTTCCCCATCACTAGACATTAGAGTGACAAGTTGAGGAAGAACAGTGGAACTTGGCATCATAACACAATAGGACAAGGAGATTGTGGTTGAGGCCCATATTTACCATACTTACTCATACGATAATCCATCTATGTCCTTCATTGTTTCCTAGGGGTATAATCACCACTAAGAGGATGAGAGACACCTTTATATTCTACCTGTTTGAATCTGCTGTATAGTGGGATAACATTATATCCTGCATTTGGTGTATCCCTAAAAGCAAAAATACCTCTACTTATCTCTTCCTCATATCCTAGGACTCAGCAATTGATTTTTATGGCCATATCCTAAACCTTCTTAACAGTTGAGCTCATCCCACAATCAATTATCTCCAAAGATTTTGAGAAGATCAGACCAAGAATCAAAAATTGTTGTAAAGCCAAAATCCTGTCTTTGACAGCTTTCATTCCTATTCATCTATACCTTTCAACTTTCATCTTTCAAAAATTTTTGATTGGCTTGCAAATTAATTTTACAGTTAAGGAAGATTGTTGTGTGTGGAGGCTTTAAACAGCATAACCTTATAGGCAACTAAAGTGCAGCTTCTAGGTCACCAAATTCAGATTAGCAGTATCATCATACTTAGCGTTGAAGAGCATTATATGAATCAAACAAGCAATTTAGAACACACGGATACCTCATTATTCACAGTGAAAGCCCATTAGAAGCATGATTTAGTTCCTCATACTGTAGTCGCTCTACCCAATTGATCTGAACCTTCATCAATAGGTCATCAAAGGCTTCCTATTTCAGATCTTCACTGGCTTGAACTCCTGACCTCTACCTGCGTCCTGCCCTTGCTAGACCCTTCCTTTGAACCATTAAACTTGCACTCCCTCTAGCAAAAATGCCCAGTATTGTGGCAATGAAACCTTCAACTTTTCACTTATCAAATGCCCACACGCATTTTTCATCACTCTTGGCCTTCCTTGCCTGTCTTCTTGTAGAACTCTTAATCTTATAGCATCATAGCAATCTGCCAATATGAATATCCATTTCTCCCAAATCCAGATCATCATTTGATCTAGTCTTCATGTATCAAATCCTCATCATCACATTTTGTGGCTAGAAAAGAATGGATAACTATCATACAGCAAGAACCGAGAGTAGCATTGGTGGTTGACCCACTTTGGAAGAGGAAGTGGTATAGAACTATAACTTCCTGAGCTATGGCTTGGGCTTATGGCTTTGCTGAAGAGGCTTTGGCTTGTGATAGAAAAGCCACATATCAATGCAGGAGAAGAAGATGATGTCTTTTGAGTGTCTTGTTCAAAGACACTCAGATTATTGTAAAAATCAACTATTACAGAGTGTCAATATTCATTTGTCCTCGGTTTTCCATATTTTCCTGTTTTACAAATTAAAGCCGTGTTATGTTGGACCAACCCAAAACAGTCATCAACGGGTCAAATTCAAGTTAGGTTTATTTACAATGCATAAAACAGCTCAAAAGTCACTCAAAGTTTATTTACAATGCATAAAACTTCCAACTCATGTTAAGCAAAAGTATAAATTATTTTTAAGGCACTAATTATTTATAGAAAATTTTTAAAAAGTGGAAAAAGGTGTTTCGTGAAAACCCAGCTGACCTGACCCGTACAACGTTTTGACCTGTTACCCAACCTGCCCATTTTGCCACATGCAGTTTAGGACTTCACATGACAAAAACTAAAACAAAATTACCTCAAGTGATGGCGCTAGGGAACTTTTGTACCCATCAAATGTTGCCTCGTTGAAAGAAGGGAATTGCATGCTTAGAAATGATTGTGGTTCAAAGGTCAGTTTTAAAGATTCAGTAGGACCCACAAGACATGGTTCAGTTGTCATAGATAATGGTAACAAAGATATTTTAATTTCCTCATCACCGTGAGAAGTTTGACAAACCGTTGAAGGATTATTATTGAACATTTCTGGAAAGAAATTTACAGCAGTTTCTTTATGGATGTTATCATCATTGGCACGTACGGGAGGAGCTTCGTGAGAAGGTGCCTCTAGGAGATCGTATACTATTCTCTAGATAACCACCCTTTTAAGAGATGCATCAGCAGGCGGAAACCAGTCTACATTTAGCTGAACAAATATCTGATCCGTATTAACTTTGAGAATAATAATCAATTAAAACTAGCATGTAGTCACAATACGAGATGCTGAACAAACGCGGTGACGTCAAGTGTACTATGAGGTTGAAAGATGAGTTAGCTAACTTACAAAGTCGACACTCGGTGATATTTTGAATGGATTGAAATTAACTGGAGCCTGTTTCAAAAAGAGTTCTACGTAATGGAGCAAGAATAGACCATAGTCAAATGAATTTGGCTGCTGCGGTAACTGCACAAACAACAAAATCCGAGATTCAACATTTATTTTAAGTGAAAGCCAAGCGAGAATGTAAAAACAGCTTGTACCAACGAGGCCATGTTTGGCATTACTAGTGTTTTTATTTTTCCGTGTCTGTTTCAAAAAGCGTAAACTCGTAAAATCGAATGTTTGGTACACACGCTACCTCAAGTGAGATGAAGCGTAAATTATCAAATCTTGAACAAATATCTTCAGACGTCTCAGATACCCTCCTCTCTCCATTCTTCTTTAAGGTAACTTCATTGACATATCCACATGTAAACCACAATTGTTTGACTATACAAGTTTGGAAACATGATACAAGTTAACAAAAGGGGACAGTAAAACTTAGGAAACACGGTAAACGGGAAATTTTTAGAAGCCGACTTGCCATCTCTAACAAAGTGTAAGAAGTATACTTGTTTTATAACTTGATCAAATGCTACCTTTGCATAAGACCGTTCAAGCCAATATGGTTGCCTCGAATAGGATCCATACGCAGAACGCACGGCACTTTACTCAACTTGGTTACATATTCATCTAAAAATGAACATAGCTTTAGAATAGGAATTATCACCTTCGATATGCATGATGAGATATACCAAAAAATGAAAGACAGAACTTGGTATGTGGCCACTTCCCCAAGATGACACATTACGAGAAGACTCCAGTGATAGCTGTCAAAAGGCCGGTTTAATTAGTCAAACGAGTTCTTGAAAGAGCCAGATTCGAAATGTTTATAAACTCAATTGTAGTTTACAGGAATACCGATATAATCTTTCTCAAAGAGGTTCACTTTTCTTGTCCACTTTGTTACACATTGAAAAGCTTCCTTCCCTTTACAGGGGTTCTTTAACCGGCTCAGCTAGCTTTCGAAAGAAGAAACCAGTGAGAAAATGGAACCTCGGGGTTGATTTTACTCTTTAAGTATGTGTCGTCAGTTAAAAATTTGACACTTGTTATTAGCGGGAAGAACAAGGTATGCTAAAGTTGCCACTGTAACAGACTAACATACTTGATATAAAAGTCAATGATGGTGTCATTGACAAAAGTGTCTGGTAGGAGCATATCGACGTCTCTCTTGCCAATAGAAACAACATCAATTTCCCCTTTTGGATAGACGACTTCTTCAAAAGGTTGATCAAAGCTGCAAGCATCTATAATTATTTAAAGTGCATGGATCGACGCTAATGCCAAAACACATTGTTCGATGTTTGAACTTTTTTTAGAACGACGCTCGATGTTTGAACTTATTATATATGCTTGTTTGTGTGAGGTTTCTCGATTCACGATCTCGGGAGGTCGGGGAAACTCAAAATATATTTTCATCATTTTCAAAGGTTTTTTTATTAAAAGGAAAAAAGGAAAATGGAAATTACAATTATGAGCTTCCCCATCTAATGTTGATTAGAGAGGAGTATTTATATGCTAAACACAAGGACACTTTGGACTAATTACACTTTTAGTCCTTGTATTTTAACTTAAGCCTAAACTAATGTAATTTTCATATAGACATCATATTTTAATCCTAACAATCTTCCCCCAATATGGTGGCATATGAAATTACTTACAATTTATCCTACAAGTTCAAATAGCTAAAGATAACTGCAGTTTGCTTTGTCTTCAACATGTACTTCAGCTTGAATCATTTCTTTACTTGTAAGGAATACAATGTAATCGGTATAAACTGAGTTGACTTCCCCCTAGTTCATACTGCATGTCTTCAAGCAATTCAACTGCTTCCCCCCAAACAGACAGCCATTCAAAGCAAATATGAAACTTTGATGTAGTTGACAAATCTTCTAGCTATAACGGTTTAAGCTCGCAGCAGAATTTGTAGAAGATGAAGTAAACTACACTTAGCAGCAAATCTGACATCTTCATTGCGGATTAGTAGCCAATCCATTTAGGGGAACATGCACATACTTCACACATTTCTTCCCCCTGATCGATGCAGTCTATCGAAATATTCAGCCAAAAAAGATGATAGTCAAAAGAAGTGAAAGAGAATTAACACAAGTCGCTCCTTTTCTTCCCCACTGATTGCATTCGATGACCAGCAAAAAAATCATATCTGTAACACGGAACGGCCGAAATTCGATAGAAAATCATGTGTGAAGTCTCGCTTCTAGACTTTCTTCTTCCTCATACTTATTCAATTCCAACCTCGTATTCTGTCGGCTCTTTGTAATGATTACTAATGGAGAAAATGCATTATCACAAACTTGATATTGAAGTAGAATAACCCAAACTTGCGACTTATGTCTTGTACTATCCACGACTCTAAACTTATACCGAATACTACAACGTAATTCCTTGAAGTATAAGTAGACCAAAGTCTCTTGACAAATCCTCAACTATGTGAGACACTGAGCACTACAACGTAACTCCTTCAAGTGATATCAAATGTTCGTATTGAGCACCAACTTCTGCGTTTATAGATCACACATTGCTAGATTTGACAAGTTTTCATCAACACCGATTATAAGCTCGAACAAGTTATCTTTAAAAGTCATCATCCAACCAACCCCGACTTTTAAGATATGATAAGAACACGCACTCGTGAAATTCCACTTCAACTTCAAATAAATGATAACGAATCATCCCCGTAATCAATTCTTGCGATTAAATTCCGAGACTAGCCTTTTGAACGGTTTTCGTGAATCTTTTATCCGGATTGTTTTAAGCAATAAGTGATGTTTTGTTTTTGCATTTTTAGCCATAATAGTTCAGCCCATTTATATAAAATTCGCAGTCCAATCCATAATTCAGCTTATTTTGTTAACCACTTTTCGACTAGGCCCATGTTAATACAATGAACACATAAAAATTTAAGCCCATACTATTAGAATTTAGTAAACACGAGCCCATCAAAATTACTAGCGCAGCCAATAATAACCTTTACACAGCCATTGCATATTATGTAGAGAGCCTAACATTTGTCTAATCTTTTATATAAGAAAGCAAAACCTCAAGTGAGGACTTTTGTATTTTAAAAAATCAAATCATACTTTATTTAGTAATAATTATTAATTTATTAATTATTTAATTTAAGTATCTTTTATTAAAAAACTTACAAAATTCCTGGGCAAAAATATGTGTAAATTCGTTTTTTAAGAAAAATGAAGCTAAAACATACATGTGTCAAAAATTAAAAGATAAAAACTTATGGGAAGGCGGGGTAATGTAACAATATTAATGGATGTATTATGTAATTTTGAAACTAATAAAACAAACACAATTACCCGATCTTTTTCTCCCAAAACTGTATCAAATTCAATGGAGTTCCTAAACCCTAAATCGTTGAAGAAGAATATCAAAACCAGGTAGTTTCTCAAATTAATTACAATTCATTCACGAACGGCTGCAAATCGGGAACACGTTGCTTTCTTTATGACTTCTGTTTGATTCTCGATCACAAACAACAGGTAAATATTTGTTTCTAATTTTGAATTTAGTCATCAATGTTAAATCGTTTGGATATGTTGTTTCAATACGGTATAAGCAGACAATATTATTTAAAAAGCAATCCCAAACGCCCTCTTATTTTATTTGATTGCATTAAATTTAAGAACATTCCCCTCATAATGAATTGTTGATGTAAGTGGGTTTATGATAATATCGTGTCTGATTTTTCATGGTTTGCAGAAATTGATATAATGAAGGAACATTTTGTTAAGCTTCTTCTTGGGTAAGACATGTCTGGAGGGTCCAAAGGAGTTTGCACAACACTAGCGATCTTAAACACTATGAGAAATCCATGTGGTGAATATGTTATGGCTTGATCAAACAGTTCTAGGTAAGTCATCTTTTTTGTCTATTTTAAATACCTGGGTAGTAGATGTTTAGAAACCTGTACATACATGTGGCTACGACCATCAAGTCTTTGTGTGTTTGTGAGTTTGTGTATCATATTGACGACCGACACGAAGGTCATTTGTTGATGCTTATATTTCTATGTTTGGTTCAATTTATGTAACTATTTCAATATAAAAAATCATTATATTTAGGGGTGTTTGGATGGTCTTTTTAAATTGTTTATATGATAACTGAATGTAAGAAATAAAAATGGGTAACAATGTAAAACTTGAAATGTGTTTTAGGTAATTTATGCTCCTTAGTACTATCCAAATACTTCTGTGATAGTATTTTGTTCAAAATCATCTATAAAATGAATAAGCAAAGATTACCCGTGCGTTGCTGCGGGCGTTATTTTTTCGCGCGTTATTGCGGGGCATTTTTTTTTGTTCGGGTTAATTTCTTCGGTCTCATGTTTAATAGTTTTTTTTTTCTCATATTAAATGACAATTTTTTTTTCAATAAAGGGGATATATATATATATTTTTTTTTTGCCCAGGCCGATAGAAAGTCGTAAACGTAATTTTTTTTTTCTTCTTATTTTTGACGAAAGAAGGGGGGAGTATAAAGTTTTTTTTTTTTTTCCGGCCGATGAACAGTAACCACCGGTATTAAAAAAAAATTGGGCCGATGAACAGTAACCACCGGGCCTAGCCGATGTGGGCTACACTGTTCATCGATGAACAGTAGCCCGTTACTGTTTTTGGCATTTTGTGTAATGATAAATGTGTATATATATAATATGAGTAATGATAGTTTATTTATAGGGGAGGTGTGAATTACCTCTTTTTTTTTATAAATAACGAAAATTACCAATTTTAGAAACATCTCCAACTACATATTGTTTACTTAAATAATCATTAGACTACTTGTAATAATAGTGGAGACTGGTATGGGCAAAGAGGACGACGACTCCTTGTTACACCCACCCAACGAAGATGCGTCAAAAACCAAAAAGTTAAAGGCTTAGCTGTGTGCAAGACCAGGTCGTGGAGCGTGTTTTTAGTGTGTGTGTTTTGGTGGGTTGTATTTGTGTTTAAATGGTGTACGTTTGATGTTGAAGTTATTTGTATTAGAGTTTTAGTCGTAAAATAGCAACGTACTTTATCAAATGTACCGTTTTAGTACGTGAACTATTTTCCGTTCCACATAATGTAATATACTTTTTTGTTTTGTGTTAGTTTGCACTGTGAAACTTGTTTTACCGGAATCACAGACATTTTCATTAACTTACTTTTTTTTAATTTATGTTTACAAAATTGATATTTTCTTTTTTTATTCGTTCTTATAAATTCATTTTTCTACTAAATTTTTGTTTTTTTATTTTTTGCCGCACTCTTTCAGTATTTTATAACTAGGATAAACTTTTTAGTGTGCTTTATTATATAACTAAAAACACCTTAAATAATTTCGAAAACCACCTCATGAGACTCAATTGTAAGGCCTCAATGCTGTATTTAACAACAGACAATATTTCAGTCATGGAACACAACTACTTAACTGGTGCAAGTCAAAGAGGCACCTAGAGCCTCGTGGACAAGAGCAAAACTGCTTTGGAGAGGCTTAATTCGGTATATATGTTTCATAAGTTGTCAAGTATACATTTTTTTAAACCCATCTTGGTATCTACAACTTCCACATAAACTAGCAGTGTGACAAGATCAGAAAAAGAAAAGCAGTTTAAACGGTTAACAAAACGACCCAAATAGGATATAAAGGAATCTTTTAGAACCAAACAGTATATAAAGCAATCTTTTAATGATGTAGATGTACGAAGAATATACAGTGACTAGAACGGTGCTTATGAAAAAATCAATAATCTGCAATATTTTTAGCTTTTTTATTAGCTTTTCATTATGATTTGACAGAATGAATGGGCAAATGAAGTTGAAAAGTGGTTTGTAGGGAGTATGATGTGGAAGTTATGGATGTGGGTACAACTGTAATATCATTATTGGCGAAAAATAAAGAAATTTTTTATGAAGAAGACATGGACTGTTTACACGATAGACCCCTGTTCTCACCATTATGGGTCACTTCGATCATGGAAAAGTAAGCATCAATATATGTGTGTTTCTCCCAATAGTTATTGTTAATGGTCTAATATCTTGCTTATCTTTACATAGTGTTCTCTTTTTGTTTTCTTTTCTATACTTATTATATAAAGCATTTACAATGTGGTCCCATCAAAAATTAAGATAAGAAGGTGCAATCTTGACCATCCATTTTATTTTAGAAAATCACATCATAGAGTGACATATGTCATTTCTTAATTAAAAAAAATCACTTTTATTTTCAATTTGACATATCTTTTTATCTATTTATTTTTTTTATGATTTAATTTTACCGTATTTTCTAAAATTTCGTGACCTTTAATTTAACATCCATTTTGATATATTTTATAAATTTTTAGCTTTTCACATTTTTAGTGGGTTTATTTTGAATTTTTTAACAACTTTAACTTTAATTTGAATACAAACTTGATTCGTAAAAGATATATACTTTTGGAGACAATGTTTGATGAGTAAGAGAGTATGTGAGTCTTTATACAAGCGAGAATGATGTTAATATGATGTTGCGGGAAAGCTACGAAAACCCAAACAAATGAATTCTCTAAGCGGGTAGGGAATTGCGGAGCGAATTGGGTTAGCAATTTTTATCGCCGCCGCTATGCATGGGTATCCAAGTAGTATAACATAATGCCTACATTTTATTTGAAGTTTGATATTGTTAAAGTCACTTAGTTAAAGCTTTTGAAGTTGAACTTATAATATTGACTCTATATTACTGTGCTTGCATACCATGAAATGTACAGGTCGGCAATCGAAAAAGACGGAGAGAAAAATCAAAATACTTAACCAGTAAGGTAATTTCACACATTCTTATTTGTTTGAATGTTGATCACATTTTATTAGAAATAGAAATTTCATTTAATTCGACTTATGTCAAACCCCTTACGTGCTAACCTTATGATGAATTGATACAAATTTTGAATGAAGGTAGATTTTTAAAGTTTTGTGGTTAAATGTAAAATTAAAAAGAAAAAGGAAACAACTTGAAATATGAACCCTACTAATCGATCATATCACTTTACTCATTGCATGTCTCTGTTTTTATATCGCAAAATCAGTTTCGTGGCACAAAACTAGACTACTACAGGAGGTAATCTTGATGATTTTTTTATGAATGCAATGTTTATTCTTCTTTATGGTTTAAGATATTTAAGGAAGGAATGCTTAATGGTTTGATATAGGTGGTGACGGAACATATTTAGCATTGATGGTTTTATATAGTGGTCACGAAACATATTTAACGACAATTCATACATTATGTTTTTAGGACAATCTTGATATACTATCAATGCATGCTATATAAACATACTATATCGTGAATATCTAATCCACGGTTTAAAACCTCAACTGAAAACATGTTATCTACTACATATGACTATACATGATGTCATATGCATCGCTAAACATGAACTGCATGACTTAATAGCATACAACCGTGTGATGCAACTAATATTATATGCAAGCATCAAGCAATAGGTTTGAGTTTAAGCATCCCCTACTAATGGTGGATTCTTAAATTCCTCAAACCATCGCTAAATATAATGCTTTTTGAAGCATGTGGTATAAATTAAGCCGAGTCTATTTTATGTAGCTGCAAAGGGATACATGTCATGATAAAATCCTATCAATGACATGTTTAAAGTGTGTGAAAGTTAATGTATTCGTTACTTAATGCCTTGATGGAGTCTCTGTTTTAAGGATTCAGTTTTGCTTAAAGTATTTTTACATGCTCAATCAATGCGTTATTACGGTTAATTATTTTATATAAACACGCATCCAAACACTCCCTTAGATTCTAATAATTCATGTGTCTATATGTAGATTCGAGAGTCACTATTGGGTTCCCGGCGTGATGTAAGCTTACGATTTGGATCAACTTCATTGCTGAAGCAATGTGAAGAAACCATCAAAAGATTTAAACTTACTAAGAAGTTTGATTCTTGAAATAATGTAGAAGTTTGTTACCCGAATTCTCAGCCACATTGTAGTGGTCCTGCCTTTTCCTTCGGGCTTTTTGCTAATGTGCAGAGACTTGAACAATTATATATGACAGGTGAGTTTAGTGATGTGGACATAAGCATTGAAGGTCATGCTCTTATTGCTAGGAGAATCTCCTATTTATGAATGTAAGCTGCTCCTTATTTATGTTTATATATTTTGTTTCATGCCAACATCTGAACGGATAAAGCCGTTTTGGACATTGGAGCAGGAGGTGGTTGTTTTTGGCGAATTGGGTTATCTGTTTAAAGTTATGGAATGGTTACAAAAGAAATAATGCATCTCTGTAATTAATTGAAAAGCTTATTCCATGTAGTTACCTTAGTAGTATTGTAAATTGGGGATGTGACTAGGTGTATTGCCTCCTATGTTGCATTATAACATGAAAAAAGAAGAAATGATGAATGAAAATATACAAAAAAATGAAAAATTATATGATGAGGGAAATGCAGATATGCTCCTTGTGGTTTGCAAAAATTGCAGACTTACTCCCCAACTTCAGGAAAGTGCAGGCGGCCTCCTCGGATTGAAACTTCCATTGCACTCGTGCTCCCTGACATGGACCATTTATGCAACACTTTTGTTTTACTTTTGTGCAAAAATGGTCCCTGTCAGGGAGCACGAGTGCAATGAAAGTTTCAATCTGGGGAGGCCGCCTGCACTTTCGTGAAATTGGGGAATAAGTCTGCAATTTTTGCAAACCACAAGGAGCATATTTACATTTTCTCTTATATGATTATATGTAGTAAATTAAATTCAAAATATTTAATATTAAAACGTAATTAATAATTAAAACTAGGGAATGAGTTCAATGGAATCATCATATTCGATTCTTCCTTATGTCCTAAAGCGAAATCACGGTGGTTCTTATGTTAGTCACGCTTGGAATCAACAATGCGGATAGAAGGGTTTTTACAGGATCCTGAGAGTTTAAAGCTTTTATATATTCTGAGAGCATGGGCCAACATATGATGCACTTACAGGGGCAACAACGTAGTACTCTGCAATGAGTTAAGTTAATGAAATGGGACCCGTATCTTCACCTACCGTCACGGAGTCGAAGGAAATGGCTGGTTGTTTAAAAGGGAGTGGTGAGCCCACTACGATTATCAACAAAGATCGGAAAGAAAGATGACATGGCTTCCTTAGGGTCGGGAAGTACACAAAGTGAACAAAGAGAACGAGAACAAAGTTAAATGGTTACGTTTGGCAATGGGAATAGTGCGGTTAGAGATGCAACGTCAAACCCAGCCAACACCCGACCAAACCTGGTCAATCCAGGCCGAACTCAACCAAAATCGGCCATAACCCGGTTAAAATCCGGCCAAACCTGGTCAAACCAGGCCAAACCCAATCAAACCCGGTCAATCCAGGCAAAACCCAACCAAACCCGGTCAAAACCCAATCAAGCACGGTTAAATCCGGCCTTAGCTTATAGATGTGCTATCGATGGGAGGTGATGTTTTAATGACTACACTATCCCTGACAACAACTTACCATGGCCTGATTTTGTGTGCCCGTCTCCCCAGACAACAACTTACTACCAAGAAGCTGATATTGATACGAACCTATCCCATTCTAGGCTCGTATCGGTTCATAAGTCCAAGTGTAGAACTCACTTAAAAAGCTAGCTTGTTTGAGGAGGGGACACCTAGACATTATAAACCATCAACCAATCCCATACTTGGCCGATGTGGGATCATAACAGATATCCTATCCCTACTCCCCTCTATGGCAGTCATGCCATTCGTTGAGACTCATCGCATATATTTGCTGTGCTACAACTTAGCCAGTGTGATATTTGATCTCTTCAAGTATCTTATCTTTTCGTTATGTAGACATGTGATGTTGTGTAGCTTATCCTTCGATTAATCCTATCTACTAATGCAAAGACGTTTATTAAAGCTATCTAAATGATATATAGCACCACCTATGTCTTACATAATATGAATATTTCTTACAGTTTCGAACATCAAATGTCCTCAATATCATGTTGCAATTCAACATAGTGTCTCATGATCTATTGCTAAATATTACTGTAAGTATTAAACAGAAGATATATATATATATATATATATATATATATATATATAGATATATATTATATATATATATATATATAATATATATATAAGTTTGAGACATAATGGTCATTAGGCTTGAATTGCGAAACATGTTTCTTGATCGTAATGAATTATCCAATTCTAAAACCTCGTTTTTCGTACAAACTAAACCATATAACTCGCCACCAGCAAGATCAGCTGCAATGTCAGTTTTCAAAGTCAATAAGGAAGAAAGTGTTGATAAGTTTATGCTTTAACCAAGCTGCTTCAAACTGCTGGCTTTTGCATCTAAAGTTTGATAGGAAAAAAACAATACAGAAATAAAGTTTCTTTAATGAATATGTATACAAAAAGATAGGAAGTTGGCAAAAGATGGACCCGCAACATTTTGCAAAAAAAAAAAAAATACAAAAGTTCATATGCATGTAAACCACAAGGACGAAAATGGTAATTTACTTCTAGAAAAATTGATATAAACCGAAATTCAATACAACTTATAAAGCCACAACTAACCTTAAACAAACACCCACAGTCGCCATCTAAACAGGTATGCAATGTTATTTTCATTTTTGCTTTAGGGTTTTGTTTACGCTTATTTAATTATAAGCTTATATGTTTTTGGCTCAAGTTTTAGGCTTATTCTCTTGTTAGCAGTTAGTTTAAGCTTGTTTTTACGAGTTGTTTTACTTGGTTTAATCATATTACGTTGGAATCCATGCAGACTTTTATTATGATCCATGTTATACGTTTCTTCGGTTATACGTGCTTGACTCTCTGAATCTGACACTTGGTGATTAATTTTGATTTACAGCTTGTTAAGGAACTCTCTGATCTAATCAAGGAACAAATCACCCAAGGAGAAAAATGTCCAAAATCAGAAAAATATCCGATCACATACCTTTTGATATCCAATCAGAAATCATAAAAGGCTTCCTGTCAAGTCGTTACTTCAATTCCGTTCCGTTTCGAAACAATGGAAGTCTTTTATCGACAACCCAAAATTCATAAAAAACTACCACGTCAATCACACAAACCCCCAATATCATCTACTTTTACATTACAACTTAAACAACGTCCAAACATATACTTCCATCATCGATAACAATACTTTCCCCCAACAAAAGTTTCCTTTAACCGCCCCGGAGTCCCTTCGCTTATTAAGAGGCACATTAACACTTGGTTCCGTCAACGGGTTGTTATGTTTTTGGGGAGACGTAGATTCAAAAACTATAACTAAGATGGCTATTATATGGAATCCTACCGTTAGGAAATCTGTTGCTATTGTTGTTATCCCTAAAGCGGGATATAAGCATATTATTGTTGGTTTTGGGGTTTGTCCTGATACTAGTGACCCTAAGCTTGTTAAGATCAGTGTTGCTACAAAACCTAGTATGTGGGAGGTTGAAGTTTTTACGTTAAGTACACGTGTTTGGAAAACTTTGTTTTCGGGTGTGCCTTTCACTACAAGAAAAAGGTGAACAGGTGACGGTCTTTTCCCAGGCGACATTTGTCGCTGGGGAATATGCACTAAACGACAAAAATGGGTCCTACGTGGCACCAATTCTCGTAGACTTTTTAGTCAAAGAATTCGGACGTTTTCCCCGGCGACATGTCGTCGGGGAATATGTCGTTAAATTTTGACCAAATATTTCTACGTAAAACGTGGCGGGAATTTTTCCCGCTTACTTTTCCCCGGCGACATGTCGCTGGGGATTCACTTGTTAATTTAAAAAAAATAATTAGTGTTAATTACGTTTGAGGTGACGTGGACACTATTTTCCCCAGCGACATGTCGCTGGGGATAATAGGTTATTTAAAAATAATAATTAGTGTCAATTGGTTTACGTTTGAGGTGACGTGGACACTATTTTCCCCAGCGACATGTCGCTGGGGATAATAGGTTATTTAAAAAAAATAATTAGTGTCAATTGGTTTGGGCTTTTATATTACGAAATTGGGCTTTTGGTTTTTTTGGACAGTTTCCCCGGCGACATGTCGCCGGGGATAGTGTTTGACTTTGTTGACTTTCAACTAAACTACGTTTTTTAGGTTCGTTTCGGTCCGATATTCCGTATATTTTAACAAAAAATATAGATACGTTTTTAAGGTGTGTTAATGTTTGTACCATTGGCATGTCGAGGTGATATCGTTATACATAAACACATTCATATCATAAAAGTTTAAACAAAATCTTCACATACAATAAAACATACGAATTACATTGCAAATGACAAACTACTCCAAATCATACGAATTACATTGCACATGACAAACTACTCCAAATCAAGTTTTTCCATTTCATTGAGAACTTCGTGAAATAGTGCAGCCGAATTAACTGTGTGTTGTTCCGGATGCATATGCATGTCCATTGTTGCCTTGAGTACACTTATCTTTCCACGCAAGTGCTTGCAGTTTGAGCACTCTCCATTTCTTGAAGATCCTAGAGAATAGTTTGTAGGTGTTGAAGGTCCTGAAGAATAGCTTGGAGGCGTTGAAGGTCCTGAAGAATAGCTTGGAGGTGTTGAATGTCCTGCAGAGTAACTTGGAGTCGATGGAGCTCCAGGAGAACTCATCAATTCACGAAGTCGGGTCTCTTTTCATAAAAAAAAATCCACATCCAAAATGTTTCGGAGGCTGTTAAATAGTAAAGAAATCAATTCTTTTAACAACTAACCAGAATATTTATATATTACACAAATAAAAAACATGTGATTGTTCACCTTTGATTTTGGACATGCATAGTATAGTTTACCGTAACTCTCAGGTTTATACGATTGTCGGAGAACTACATCTCCTTCTGCACACCTACACGCAAAAGCTTCATTGGCACCATCTTCACCATCTTTTTATGGTTGACGATGGTAAGAAAGTGTGTGATATGTTTGTGGTTGTGATAGTATCTGCTTTTTATGGTATAAAAGAGTTTTTGGCGGGAGTATTTGGCGGGAGTTTTTGGCGGGAGTATTTGGTGGGAGCATCTCGACTTATCTGTTAATGAACACACCTTAAAAATGTATAACCATAACATATCGTCTAATGTATAACCATAACATCTCGACATGTCAATGAACACACCTTAAAAATGTAGATAAATGCCAATGGTGTTGACATACACATTTTTATTCAAGACATAAGTCTTCACATAAACCAATTTATTACAAATGCATTCAATACAAATGCCCCATGGTGCAAACATGAACCCAACCTTAAAAACGTAGATAACACCATACAATTAATGTGTTGACACACCTTAAAAACGTAGATAAACACACATACACTTAATGTGTTGACACACCTTAAAGACGTAGATAAACACAAATACACTTAATGTGTTGACATACACATTTTTATTCAAAGGGCACATTCCCCTTCAACTTTTCAATGAAAAGCATCTTCTCATCAGCCCTTTCCTCTACCTCCCTTTCCAGGGCCTGCAACCCTTAGAACCATAATCTCCTCGCGCTCTCTTACTAGCTCTTGTAAGTACTCAATTGACATGCCTTTGTTCACAAACCCAACCAGAGATGGCTTCAAGTTCTTGATAAAACAATTGATATTCTTCTATGGCAGCAAGTAATTCACACTCTCATTAATTGGATCATAGCGTGCAGCCTAATGTCAGCTTCCCTTGGCCCTCCAAAATACAAACTCAAAACATCTGACCAGTAAGTTGACTGGACCGCGAAGCTTGCCAACTACCATAAATCCCTTCTCAAGTTCTACATATTTTTTGATTTTTGGTTCTATGCATATGAATACAACTCACAACCCTTATAACACAACATTCCACTAAGAATACAAGTTGCTATACACCCCACTTGAAAGCCACTGTACTCCACAACCTGTTAAATAATAGAGCCCACTATCCTACAACATAATCAATTGTGGCAAGACAACTATTTACACAGTATGAAGATATAAAATATTCAATTGTGTAACATGTCTTGTATCCTACAACACAATCAATTATGCAGACAACTATTTACACAGTATGAAGATATAAAAATATTCAATTGTGTAACATGCCTTGTATTCCACAACACAATCAATTGTGCAGACAACTATTTAGAATGCATACGAGTACTTGAATACTTGAATAGACCATGAATACGAGTATAAGATTATTCAATATCACAAAGACATCTTGATGCATGTTGGATAAATAATCAAGGAGACTATGAATCTAATGTATAACCATAACATAGACTCATCCGTTGAACGTCTAATGTATAACAATAACATATTGACTATCCCGTTGACCTCTAAAGTATAACCATAAACATATCCCGTCTCATCCGTGAACGTCGAAGTATAACCATAACATAATCTACCTCCATCGCCGTTGAACGTCGAATGTATAACCATAACATATCGACTCATCCGTTGAACGTCTAATGTATAACCATAACATATCGACTCATCCGTTGAACGTCGAATGTATAACCATAACATATCGACTCATCCGTTGAACGTCTAATGTATAACCATAACATATCGACTCATCCGTTGAACGTCTAATGTATAACCATAACATATCGACTCATCCGTTGAACGTCTAATGTATAACCATAACATATCGACTCATCCGTTGAACGTCGAATGTATAACCATAACATATCGACTCATCCGTTGAACGTCTAATGTATAACCATAACATATCGACTCATCCGTTGAACGTCTAATGTATAACCATACCATATCGACTCATCTGTTAAACGTCTAATGTATAACCATAACATATCGACTCATCCGTTGAACGTCTAATGTATAACCATAACATATCGACTCATCCGTTGAACGTCTAATGTATAACCATAACATATCGACTCATCCGTTGAACGTCTAATGTATAACCATAACATATCGACTCATCCGTTGAACGTCGAATGTATAACCATAACATATCGACTCATCCGTTGAACGTCTAATGTATAACCATAACATATCGACTCATCCGTTGAACGTCTAATGTATAACCATAACATATCGACTCATCCGTTGAACCTCTAATGTATAACCATAACATATCGACTCATCCGAGATGAACTCGAATGTATAAACCATACCCATATCGATCTCAGTCAGTTGACACCTCTAATGTAATAACCCCATACACATCCATAATTCCATCCCCGGCGACAGTCGCCGAAGTGGAACAAACCGAAGAAAGTCGAAATGCTTTTTTATTTTAGTATTTAAAAAAATTTTTGATATTGTTATATAAATCAATATATTTTTGATAAAAAATCATTATATAAGACGAATAATAACGTAAACACTTTAATTATTATTTATAAAAATATATTTTATCTAAATAAATAACTTAATAATATTTTTTATAAATTATTATTTAAAAAATATTATAATCATAAAACATATTTTATAAAATATATAACGTTAATAAAACAATTTTTTACAACAAAATAACATTATAGTTAAAAATCAAGTAAGATTCCCCGGCGCCATGTCGCCGGAATAATTACAATAAAAACATCCCTAACCAAAATTTTTCATTAAACGCGCCAATTTGTGCTAAACTCACTCAAAGTCATAGAACGCTTCTCTAAGTGTGAGTTTTCGCCTGCGCGACATGTCGCCGGGGATACGTTTATATTATTTTTTTTTATTTGTCAAGATACTTAGCGCAATAACGACAAACGAAAGTTTCCCCGCGAATGTCGCCGTGGATTATTTATATTATTTTTTATATTGTCAAGATACTTAGTACTAAACGACAAAAATTAAGTTTCCCTGGCGACATGTCGCCGGGGATTGTCGCCGGGAATATTTTTTATCATAAAGCAGATCTGGCATTCATCTTCATTATACCAAAACCAAAAACAAAAACTTTAAACCTCCTTGGTGATTTTTGCAGCACCTCACCACCACAAATCATTCGAGCACCTCCATCACTACCTCCACCACTACCACATAACCCACCACCACCGGTTGTTACACATGAGCACACGAGCACCTCCTCCTCCTCCTCTAAACCATATTTCTTTCCCTAACCCTCTAAATGATAATTCTTTTTGTTCTTTTTCTAACCCTCTAAAGAGTTGCAACCGAGACCAAGTGATACACGAGTTAAAGGGTATCAATTTTAGTTTTTTTTTCTTTTTAATTATGTTAATAAAGTTGCGGTTCTTGATAATAGATTATGTTTTCTAATTATGTTAAAGAGGTATAATTATGTTAATAAGCTGTGATTGAGTGTTAAAAAAAATTGCAGCCGTCGTAGCAGCCGTAGCACCCATAGCAGCCGAGACACAGCCGAAGGTACATATTTTCTTTTTTTTCCTTTTGGTATCCCCGGCGACATGTCGTCGGGGAATGTGTATAGTTTTTAATTAAACTAACTATGGTGTTTTATAAAAGGAAATCCAAACAACCCTTTGACAGCTGTAAAACCAATCCAAATCACATGACACTCCATTGACATTGTACAACGCAAATCCACACACTCCTTGACATTGTTAAAACAGAAAACCAAACACTGCCTTATGTTGATAATTTGATTATAATTTGATTGTTTGTTCCTTCATTAAATGTATATGTTGTTTAGGATTTTAGGATTTTAGGTGATTAATTTTGGAAAATCCCCGTCTGAATTTAATCATCCTATAGAAAGACGCCGTCTGAAATATAATTTATTAAAATAATTTCGGAAAGTCCCCCATTTGGGACTGCTTTTTAAATGTTTTGTCTCATTTAGGATATGAATGCGGATAACCGATTTGCTATTTAAGATGATTTCGATAGTGTTTCTCCTTTACTCCTACGAATATGTCTTTAAACACATATTTGGGGAGTTGAGGGGAAATGCTGCCGAAATTATCTCAAATAGTAAATCGGTTATACGCATTCATATATGAGACGAATCATTCAAAGAGTGGGTTTATGGATGCCATCCATAGTTGTACTAGGTGAACAAAACATCTCGTATTCCTCGTTTGAATGTGTTTAATTAAGTTGCATATAATAACTAAATGTATCGATAAAACGCAGTTATGGTAATCGATGATAAGAGTTGGACACTTTTAGAGCGTCATGAACGAGCATTTATATCAGTCTTGAAAAATTCGTCGATCATTACAAGCCGTTAGTGAATAGTGCCGGGAAAATAAGATGTCCATATCAAGTCCTTGTTCGAACAATATTGTGGTGATCCATCAAACACCTTTCCGACCACATTTATAAAGACATGGTTTTTAACCTAGGTTACAAAACATGGGTTCACCACGGTGAACCGGCTCTTCCTCCGCCACCACCAGTAAGAGATAACACAAGACAACTTCAGATGAGTGACATGACAGCGTCACTTAATGATCTTAGCTATATTCCTCCGAATAATAAACACAATGAGCCAACTCAAGGAGATATTGGTGAGACAAGTAACGAACCGACTCAAGTCTACACGAAACAAGTTTTCAAGAGTTATATGTCAGTGCCAACGAGGACTGTAACCCGGTTGAGACTATTTTGACTCATTAGACATTATGGGCAAGTTAACCTATTTTAAGGTTAAATGTAAAATTGACTGATTCCTATATTAATGAAATTTAGAGAATTCCAAAATGTTTTATCCCCATCAGTAAAGGACAAATCTCCCACCATCATACTATGCAATAAAGAAGACATTTAAAATATCGGTTATAGGGTACGAGTCGAAACATGCTTGCGAACACTAATGCTGCTTATTTTCGGGAGAAACGATAACAAAGATTTGGATTCGTCCGTGTGTATATACAGTAGATTGGAAAGAACAGTAACACACCGGCGAAGAAAGATCCTAAGAATGTGTTGCAATTACTTCCGATCATTCCTAGACTACAACATTTGTACAAGAGACAGTCCAAACTGCAAAGGAAATTTATTTGTCAAGCTACTGAAAAGTGATACGGTATGCCCGGTAAGAAGCAACATTACCCGGTTGATGTGTAGAGCATGGAAGAACTTTGACCCCGAAGTATCTGGATTTTTGTAAAAGAACCAAGAAAAAGTTCGACAAGGTGTGGCTACTGATTGTTTCAATCCGTTCAGCACCCTTAGTCAGACTTACAACATTTGGCCGTTTATAGTGACGACAATATACAATCTGCCTCCCGTGTTATGTATGAAAGCGAGTTATTTTTAATGCTGACGTTTGTTACTCTTCCTTGGCCCCTAAATCCCTAGGCAAAGACATTAATGTTTTACATGAAGCCTTTAATTGAGGACCAAAAGATTAATAGGACCGGAAAGAGTGTCAAGACTATAGACGTTACATCAATCCAGAAGTTTAATAATGAAGCATGTTTTAATGGACCTCAATGATTTTCCCTGCTCGAAGTAGTTGTGTCTGGGTGGTAGTGGGTAAAGTTCAAGGCATGCCCTACATGTAATAAAGATACTCCATCTGTTCGTGTGTTAGCCAAAACAGCTTATGTTGGCCACAGAAGATTCTTAAAGAAGCCCCATAAATGGAGGAGTTCACGTGAATTCAATGGCCAAACCGATAACAGAGATCCTCCTAAAGAATTTGGCCGGGATGAAATCCTGGCTCAGCTTGATAGATTGCCAACGCGTCTGACGGGTAAACATCTGAGTTATGGGGGTGTGAAGATAAAACGCAATGTTCTTGTCGAGCTTAACTGGACTAAACGGTCTATTTTTTACGAGCTTGAGTATTGGTCTTTTCTTTCACTAAGACACAATTTAGACATCATGCATATAAAAAAATGTGTTGGAGGCCATCTTGAACACTTTGTTAATGAATGTCTAACCCATATCCGGCCATATGTATGTATGTAGAGTAATATTGTGTAATTTTTATGTATTGGGTATAAAAGTGGATATTTGTTGAAGAGTAGAAAAGTTTTGGTGCTTCCGGGTATGCCTAAATGTATTTAATTGCGAAACGTAAACGTTTTACGCAAACAATAAAAATAAAATATAAAAAGTTGATCATTACTTTTGTAAAAATAATATAATGATTACTTGACGTAAACTTTAATTCGTTTGGTGTCCGTTTACGCTAATTGTTGATTTTTAGTTTACGTGATTTAACTATACATAACAAGAATTAAAAGTAAACGTGTACGAGAGAAAAAAAAATAAAAAATGTATAATTAGTAAAATAATTGACGTCGTAAATGACCTGAAAATACGGGATGTTACATGGAGGATGACATGTTGAAAGCTCAGATCAAGGTGGTCGATATTCTGTGCGATCTTGAGCTCATATATCCTCCTGCTCTCTTTGACATTATGATTCACTTGGTTATCCATTTACCTCTAGAGGCTCTTGAAGGCGGGCCTATTCGCCCCCGGTAGATGTTTCCATTTGAAAGATACATGAAGAAGCTAAAAGGTTATGCACGAAACAAAGCTAAGCTGGAAGGTTCGATTGCGGAGGGTTATGTTGTAGAAGAAGCATTGACTTTTAGTTCTCATTATTTTCGGGATGTTACCACGAAATTTAATCGTCCCGACCGTAATGTGGATCCCCCTCCCATAACGTGTCAGTTTTAGGTGTTTCGATCGGTATGTAAATCGATTGGTTTACGGTCGGTTATTCGGTTTGATGCCCAGGAGTTGAAGAAAGTGAAATGGTATGTACTTCACAACAGTCCTGAGATCGACACGTACCGGTCCCAGTTCAAGAGGTACGCATTTTTTTTATTTTGAAACATCTTTTTCTTAACTTATCATTCCGACGACTTATTCTAATACCATGAACGTTTTTCAGTTTATTTCCTAACAAAGACATGAAAGAAGATTTCCCCGACTGGTTTGGGTCGTAGGTAAACTTAGACTTATTTTGTGTACTTAACTGTAAAAATAACAATATCATTTTTTGTGTTCTCTATCTAATCCTATCTTCTTCATAGATTTGTCAACGTCACGTAGACAATGACAAAGACCCAGAGGTTAGCACAACCAGCGAGTTATTCGCTTTGGCTTGTGGACCAACATGGACTCCAATCTCAATAAACTCTTGCGTAGTCGACGGTGTGAGGTATGTCGTGCACAACCGCGATGAACGTCGCACAACTCAAAACAGCGGCATTTGTTCGCCTGGCCCTGACGGAGAAATGTATTATGGTCAGCTTCAAGAAATCCTCGAGTTTAAGTATTTGTTGTTCAAAGTTGTGTTGTTCCGAGTTAAGTGGTTCGACACTCGCAACCAAGGACATAAAGTCAAACGTCTTGTCCTTAGAAACAACATGACACAAATCGACACAAGAGGTGAGGCATTTAAAAATGATCAATACATTCTCGTAACACAAGTCAAACAAGTCTTCTACCTTGAAGATAAGGCCAAACCCTACTAGAAGGTCGTCGAACATGTTAATCATAAAAAGTTTTCCGACGGGGGTGTCATCGTGGTAGAGGACGATCCTGATATTATACATTTCGACAATTCATCTGATCTCCCACTCATGACTTGGATAATGCGACCTTGCATATAGATGGTCAACCAACGGAGGTTGACGCACCGCCAGATATCATTGATGTTGTTGACGAAGACGATGATATTATTGATGATGAAGACCCCTTTCCTCATGATTTAGCAGATTCTGATGATGAAGACTTCATCAATGTTGATGATGATTGTGTTGACAAATTTATTCTAGTGAAGAAGAAGATTGATCTTGAGTTGTAACTTGCAAAAGACACTTATATATTTGAATGAATGAATGAATTGTTGTGGATTGTTTAAATGTGTATGTTTATTTGGATATGTATGTATTTGGATGTGTGCATGCTTATATTATTTTGTTCATGAATTTTTATGTTTATGTTTAAATGTGTATATTTATTTGGATATGTATGCTTATATTATTTTGTTCATGAATTTCTATATGTTATGCTAATTGTACTTGTACAGATGTCAGCCGATGTTGCACGGTCCCACGGCGGTGACGGTGGCGGTGAGGATCGTCCCCCTCCATACCATGTAGCCACCGGTTGCGGGGGGTTGCTTCGCTAACTGAGATAAGAATTTCTGGATTATTGTAATACAAGCATAAATTTGATACATATATTGAACTTGCTTGCCTTGACTTTTTATGACTTTATCACTCACTTGATTTTGCAGGCAAAGGCAAACGAAAGACCAATTTGGGCGGCAGGGCAGCGGGCAGGCTGCATACCCGTGACAAGACCCGGAACCTCTCGTTAAAGGACATCACAGATAAAAAAGGCCCCGTCCCGATCCGGTTTGAGGTGGGTGACAAACAAACCCTTATGCCTCTTGGTGACCATGCGGCGCATTGGTCTAGCTACATCGGTGAGGTCATTAGGGGTGTGCCTTTGTACTACCCTTCTTGGCTGAAGGTTCCGAAGGAGCGAAAGGCGGCACTCATTACAGATATGGGGGTCAGTTATTCTTTTATGTTTATTTCATTATCGTGTTCATTTATTTAATTGTGTATATTTATCTAAATTCGTTTATTTATTTATATCATATAAATAAATAAACAAATTTAAATAAATATATAAATTATATCTTTAACTCTGTCTTCGTTTTGTTGTATATGATTGCAGACCTAGTTTGATTTGAGGCCGCAAATGGAATCCCCCGACTAGACAGTGATCGAGGCCGACATCCAGCAGCACTTGCAAAAAGCGTACAATACCAACAAGGATGCTTTCAAGGCCCAGCATTGGGTTATAGATACCGAGACCGGGAGTTACAATGTGGAGAAGATCAGGCGGGCACGTCCCGAGGGCATTACAGCGGAAGAGTAGGATAAGTATATTCAGTTTTGGAATGATCCTAGGAACATTGCCCGAGCCGCTCAAAATCGGCAAAACCGGGCAAAGAGCACGGTCATATCTCGACAGGGATCCCTGTCGCTTGCTCGCCTTCGAGATGAGATGGTAATAAATATTATAATTATTTTACATACATATATACATATATATCTGATTATACGCTTTGGTGTGTTGTGATTTGTCGTTTTTAATTTGTTTCATCTTATATGCGTGTGTATGTACAGAGGCAGAGCTCAGCCACCCAGGAGTACCCGTCGCTGATTGACACCTTCTTCATCGCACACACTGTTGACGGGGTATTCACTCGGGATGAGGACCGCCTTATATACGTAAGTTTTGTTTCAAAACACACACTTTAATGAATTATCGAGAAATAATGTAGCAACCCGACTAATATATTTACTATCTTGTGTTTTTGTCACTACATAGGAGGAGATGAGGAGGCTGGAGGCTACGGGCACCTACACTGACGATGAGATCAATCGCTTGGCTAGAGGGGGTAAGCAGCGAGGGCACATTCCCGGTGTGGGTAGGGTATTGCCAGCACGGGCCACAGCCAGCCCAAGTACGCCCCACCCCAACAAGTCGCTCAAGAACCTACATAAAAAGGTGAACTTTATGATGAGTCTTTTCAAAAGTGACTCCAAGTACTCAGATATGTTTGCAGAGTTTGAGTCGGGTGGTGCCAGCGGGAGTGGCGGGTGCGGGGATGACGAGGAGAGTGCCGACGATCAGGAGGACGAGGATGGCGATGGCGATGGCGATAGTTAGTTGTGTTATATATGGGTTAGTATGCTACATTGTTACTTTATGTTCATCTTGGCGACCTGTAAACACTTGTTTCCCTATCCTATCATGTTGAATATTGACTTGTAAGCCCCGTTTATGACTAGGAAGCAACGTTTTGTAGACTTATTCGGATTTTGGACGATTTAGCTTTATTATGTTTTGGTTTTGGTACAAGTTGTGATGTATTTGTATTGAGTTGATCCGTTATATTGTATTGTGTTTTGGTACAAGTTGTGATGAGTCTATACAGGTTTTGGTACAGGTTTGATGTTTGGTAGATTTTTTCCGGAAAAATTCCAGAAATCGCCTGCTATCTGGAAATCGCCTGTTTGTGGCTGCATTTAAAAAAACCGCAGACCATTAACCCGGCGAATGTCGTGGGGAAAGTGTACACAAAACGTCAATAAGTAAGTTGCACAGCGGTTGACACGATTCCCCGGCGGGACATGTCGTCGGGATTACCAAGCCTAACGACAAAAACTCAATGCGTAGTCTTGACGTGTCAACGTTATAAGGAATACAATCCCCAGCGGACTGTCGCGGGGATAATACGCAATTAATAATCTTTTAGTTATAGAATCCGTAATTACTAATTTTAAAATAGGGCATTCCCACAGCGACAGGGTCGCCGGGGAATATTTGCCTCCGTGGCACTAATTTCTTTGACTGAAAATTATATGGGACCGAGCCGTTTCGCTGGGGCACTTGTCGCTGGGGAACGTATCCATGTCGAGCAAATTTATTCCCCAGCGACAAGTCGCTAGGGAAAGGTATCCCCAGCGACAAGCGCTAGGGAAAGCCCAAAAATGTCGCTGGAGATTGTGGTTAATGTTGTAGTGTTAATATATATATGTTTCAATCCATTGCATGGCTCTACTTATAGGAAGCGTAAAATGCATGGAACACGTTAAGCTTCTTCAAACAAATTAAGGAAGATGTCAAGATACATGACAATTTCATTTCGTTTCTACGCAAAATGCATGGCTCTACTTATAGTATGTTAAAAGAAGAAATATATAGTCAATGGCTGCATCTGCTAATTTCGTTTCTACGCACAACGTTCCACAAAACAAAACATGAAGGTTCCATAGACCTCAAGTCATGCATGGACTCTTTCTAGTTTTCCTGTGAGATCTATTTCCCATCACACATCCGATAACTTTTTCAAAGGCTCTCGTTATAACTTCTCTCAAGTCATGCATGGACTCTTTCTAGTCATTAACAAACAATTTTTCAAATGAGATCCAGAAATTATGAAAACCAGAATGTGCCCAAAATACACATTTCCTTTTCGAGTTTTCGGTGGGACAGAAAAAATTTGTGTCTCGAACACTAAAGTAACGCTAAACACATTTCGTCTCTCCAAAACAAGAAAACCTTGCAGGCCAAATCAATTGGAATGTAGTTTAACCGTTAAAGCGCCATAATGAAGTTCCTCGAGATGTTGTATCTAACTGTGGTGATCTCCTTTTTAATAGAAACATAATCATAATGATTTCCATCGAAGCATTTAACTTTATACTTAAATTTGTACCAAGTTTTTTTTTACCACTATATGCTCCAAGGACATATATTAATTTACATTTTAGCACAATAATGATCCAATATACTTGTTCTACGAACTATACCCATGTTTTACTTGGCTTATCCGATAAAAACCATATATCGTTGCTTACTCCTCCGTGCCCTAGTACAACCCCCTAAAGTGTGCCTCTAATCACGGTGCCATATTTCCTAAAATTGTACATATTTCCAAATAGTTTATGGAGCCAGTATGAAGAATGTATTAATATGCCAAATTAAAATTGTTTTTATTTTCAATAGATCCATTTGATGGTTTTTCCCATTTTTTAATAATGCAATCATTAAAGACTCCCAAGTCCAAATCTACAAACTTGTTCGGGTTAAACATTTCAAAAGAGCTAAAACGAGAATTTCATCTATATATGTCCTTACAAAACTTAATTGTTACGTTAATATTTTTGCAAAAATCAAAATTACGTCAATATTTTTCTGTATATTAATATACTCATGTATATCCAATTAAATACGTTAAATATATAAAAATGATTCTAATTTCTAAAACTCTTATTTTGATATTAATCAATAAGTTACCTTTTAGTCATTTATTTTAAAATGAAACACATACATACAAACATGACTTTTCTTTCTTCTAGGAGTTCATTACGTCTCTTTTTCTTGGTTTTTGTATTCATATGGTGTAGTTCTAGATAGCTATTGCATTCATAACGAATTTAAGAAATTAACATTTTTTTTAAAAGGTTTTCCCCGTTTAATTTATTACGTTCTGAAAAACATCTTAAGTACAAAGATGATGGGTGTAGTTACCACATTTCGCACCTGTTTACCATGGGCAAAACTACTTTCTTAAAGAAAGGTACACAAAGTGACTAGACAATAGAAACATAAATCTATTTATTCTTGCGACCTCGAACTCGGATATTCAAATTATTGCATATAGCTTGAATCTCTTGAGGAATATCCTGGCATTCATACATATTATCATCGTATCGGTCTTCATCATAGTCACCATTACCATAAGAATCTATCCATTGTTTCAGCAAACTTTGAGTGCCATAACCTACCATTTCTGAAGCCATGGAATGAGCCATATCATTATCACTTAATGCAACTCATCTCACCTTCATATCACCGAATACTTGTCTACATTTTTATAGGATAATCATGATTCATCCACAAGAATAACATGCCCATCCATAAGTAAATCTTTAAACTTTTCGATTTTATCAAAAATAGGAGTAGTACTAGTACTACTATTTTTGACATTCATGAACAAGGATCCACTTGAGTTAGCCCCGTTATTAACCAAATTTGTAGCCCCCCAATTGGTACCTAACTCCACATCATTATCAACCGAATTAAGAACTTCAAATGGATTTGAATTACTAACGTCATTAGTAGGTTCCACACATTTCTTGTTATTACCTCTAGAGGTAGCAGTGGGCTTTTTAGGAACAGGTCTATATTCCTTATGAGGTTTAAAACCCACTTTCGGACCAACCGGAACACCTCGAGAAGTTTGACTAGGCTTTTTCACGTTCTTCGCCACACCCGATCCAATATTTTTAGGACATTCCTCCTGAGTATGACCAAAGACCTTACAACACGAACACCTAGGGGGTTTCCATTCATATTCAACACGAACAGTACACGTATAATACCTCTCCTCCATAATTTTAGGCATAGCCACCACAATGGTATCTTTCAACTCCACGTCAACCCGAAGTTCAATCATTACTCTAGCATAGCTTGACCTGCTCCATGATTGCAAGCACATCTAAGCAATTAACATTTTGTTTAATATTTGTGTTTGTCAACCTTACACGTACTCACCAATGTACAAATTTCTTAAAGCAATTATATAGCAATATATTAAAATGATTTTCAACTAAAAATTGTGTCATTAGCCACAACTTCAATTTTATATAACATATGAAATAGTAACTAACTCCAATTGATGCTAATTCGATTGGTGCTAATTTGAGAATGCAACAAAATTGCTTAGTGGTTGCTAAATTAGCAACAAATATTATGGTCATTTGTAGAAATACTAACTAATTTTTTTTGCTAAAAAATTACAACTTTGTTAACAATTTCCTTGCTAAAATTAGATGCTAAATGCACAATTTATCAACGATTTCTCTATTGTTGTTAAATAATTATTGCTAATGTCATTTTTTTCTAGTAGTAGTGATTAATTTAGTAGCCAATAGGATTGTTATTTTACAAGAAAACCAAATACCATAAATGGTGTGGGAAATGTGGGAAGACAAGATGGACTGAGAAAAAGAAAGGGCGTGTTTGTTTGTTAGTTGGCAGGGATAGCAAATAAAATCTTTATTCGTCGGGGACTTGATTTTTTTTTTTTTTTGAAACGGCTATTTTTATTAAACATTAAAAAACGTTACATTCTAAAAAGGAGTTAGAAGGAAGCATATTACAAAATACCAAGTTCAAGTACTAGAAATATAACATGCGTCCATAGGACGAGAAAGCCATAAAGCCTAATCAAGAGAACTTTTTTTACACCTATTATTCAACCAACAAAAACAAAGATGTTGTATTTTGATGAAGAGATCCTCTACCAAGCACCTTTTTGCTGCAAAGATCTTCTCATTTCTTGCATCCAATTCAACCAGATGACTGAGAAATAACAGACTCAAAAATGAGGAGTTGATGTGCTTGAATTAACGTCACTTTGCGAGATAAGGTTTTTGATGTGAATCGAATATTTCCAAAAAGGAAGAGCCCGTCTTGAATTCAAACCTCAAAAAAATATTTTTCCAAAAGGCGAGATACCGTGTCACATTTTGGTCAAAATTGACTCAGAATCAATGTCACAAATGGGACATACAATCAAAGGTATGTCTATACTTTGAGGTCTATCCACTTAGTTGGGATACGGTTTCTCTGGAACGCCAAGAAAAAATTAAGACTTTTGAGGAATGAGAGAAGGACATCTAGTTTGGACGACTCGGTCGAGGAAGCCGCATTTATCAATAGCAAACCGCACTGATTTTACAGAAAACTATTTTGACTTACTTAACATGAAATTCCAACGTTCTTCATTTGTACCATGACGAATTTATCAAGTTAATTTCCATAAGTTCGCAATTTCTACATCTCCCTTCCACTTCTGATTGGGTCGACGCCAATCCCATATCATCTGAAAGTTTTCTATCGTCATTTCCACATCGATCACTAATACAACCGTTTCATGTGACGTTTCTAAGTGCAAACCAACCTCGGAATTTTTTTGACAGAATATGAATTAACAAACCAAGGTTCTGTCCAAAATAATTGAACTCCCCTGACTCAACCTTCTACTGAAAGATTCAAAGTAATGAAATACTTTGAGTTGTGAAACAACTTTTGAACTCGATCTACAAACTCGAATTGACTCAGAATATCCTCGAGTCTATAGGGATAGGAAGGAGATAGGGAATCACCGAATTATGAAAATCTGAGATGAAGCAAAGGGACGGTGGATAGCATAAATCCGAGTTCGACTTCGAACTTTTTGATGTACAAATATATTTATATAAGATATTTATATATTAATGCTATATATACTTGTATATGTACTGTTAGTGGGCATTGAGAAATATTATACTATTTGTATGTATATGTGATATTTAATGGATCAAATATTTCAAAAATGTTAAGAACTAAATACATATTAACCAATATTTTATCCGAATACACACATTCGATCCACTTTATTTATATAATATATGTGATGTTTTTGTATTAATGATGCTTTAAAATTGAGTGACATTTTAATTAATCCAACTATGTACAACGTATGCTTTCGTCAATTATTTATATTTTCATTTTTTATGTAATTTTTATGCTTAATTCATAAGGACGAAAAAATATATGAATCTTTGTGGGGATCCCCGATCCTCGTTGAGGACGGGGATGAGGTTGAGAAACAGGGATGAGAATAGTAAATATGATTCCTAAAAATCCTCACCCCGTTGCCATCCATCCATATTAGTTTGATTTTGAAGAAAATGGCAAAAATGTAATTTAACTTATTGATTAATTGGAATAAGAGTTTTAGAATTTTAAAGATAAAAATCCTTGGATATTTAAATATTTATTTGGATAAAAATCTTTGTAAATGAAATTTTGTAAAAATATAGATGAAATTCTCTCAAAGACGTTTTCATTGTCTCTTAAACTAAAGTGTTGAATACGTTCAAGAGGGATTGTAGCTGTTAGTGTTAATCACTGCTACATATAAAGATCAAACGTGTTTGCTTTAAACCCGCAAAATGAGAAATATAGAAATATTGTCTTTATGTCCTGAAATATTGTCTCATAAATTATATTCAATAATTTTTTATCTTAAATATAATTTCTAAAACTAAATTATTGTTTTTTAAATAAGAAGATTTTTTTCATCTAATGTTGTTTATAAAATTACTAAATCTTTGTCATCGTAAATTAAATCCGACCAAACCGTGTTATGGACGACACCCTTTTTTGAATGTTGTTTTCTATGTTTTTCATTTTAATCATAATATCTCAACTATAACTATTTGTCATTATAAAAATCTCGTCACAATGCATGAGTACTTGTATAGTATTAATATAAGCGTGATGAATGATTTACGTGTGACAAAGTAGAGATAAGTAGTAGGTTCCATATACTAATTTACATTAGTACCATAAATTATAGTAACGAGGTTTGTAACCCGCGCTCCGCTGCGGAGCGCGGGTGTTCGTTAAGGATGGATGTGGCTCAGTAGGGAGTTTGTGCACGGAAGTATTGTATGCGACGAAACCTTAGTAGTTATATAAATGAAATTAGGAATCAATCTCAATTAGAACTGAATTAAGATATGCAACGTTTAAAAAGGTAAGCATCAGTAAACCACACAAAGAAACACATGAGAATCATTGATGCACCTCTCCAGCTTTAACATCAAAAATATGCGGCATGAACCCCACTCCTAGTAAACCTGCAAATGGTTTTTTCTGTACAGTGAGGTATTGATAATGGCGTTTTGACTTCAAATGTTTTTAGCATCACTTCTC
>BQNB010027321.1:32329-57752 GCA_026074375.1 Tanacetum coccineum | reverse complement strand
TTAAGCACATTAAAAACTCGTTTTTGAGTCTTCTATTTATAGTCTCTAAAAATGAGTTGATACGCCGTATTGGGTAAGGTTAATACGGCGTATGGGGGTGAATTCCTTGGAGTGCGCGCTACGTTCATAATCAATTAATAATAATTGTTATCGATCACATTTATTGCAGGATCTTTGATTATTTTGACCAGATGGATACGACGTATGTAGTCAGAAGGATACGCCATATTGTGTATTGAACAAACGCGTTTTCTTGTGAAGTTCAGGCGCCGATACGCCTTATCTTCTTTGCTGGATATGGCGTATGTAGTCAGAAATAAGCAATCTTGAAATATCATCATTTAAGCTCCAAAATGTGCGCCTTTTAGCTTATCTTCACAATGTACTCCATAATTATTGCAATTAACAACGTTAAGAAATTAAGTAACAATTCTTGCAATAATTATATAAAAGTGGGTAATTTACTTGGGATAAATAATGCTATAAAAGTAATGTTATTTGATGTCATCAAATATCCCCCACTTGAATCCTACCTGTCCTCAAGTAGACTCTAGAAATTTATTGAAAAATGTATCCTAACCGAAGTTAAGGATTTTCCCTTTAAGCATTATCTCATTTAATCACCTGTACAAAACCAATCACCTTACGAAATATGAGATATGAAAACACTCAGATCACTCAACTAATCTAGGGTGTAACATTTAATAGGTACACTCAATTGCTTGATCATGATTAGTTTTCTATCATATGCTTGGCAATGATACACATCTCCACCTCTAGAGCTAATGAGTAACAAAAAAGGTAAATTAGGTTAAGAGGCTTAAGGGGTTAGATTACTCTTTTCAACCTCTATTCGATACCAGTATTCCAGAAAAGGTAAGAAAGACCATACTAACATATCCATAACGACAGAATAGACTCATATGACTGCATTCAAACCTTAACTCGAATAAGCTAAAGAATAGGATTAGTAGTCTTTTCTAAAGTTGTAAACTAGCAAGGGTGCAAAACATATATACATGGTCGTAATGACAGAATAGGCATATAAGATTGCATAATCCCCCCACTTAAGTAAAACCAAGGGCTTAGGACAAATAGTAATTTAGGGTATGGATCTTCTAACTTTCACAAAAAGTAATAAACCAACAAGGTGGCTGAATCACACATACATGGCCGTAACGACATAATAGACATGTATGACTCGATCACATCCTCGTTCGAGTAAAACCTAAGGTTATTTGTTAGGAAAGGGAAATAAATTGTTGTTAAATAAAATTTACAAAACAAATAGATTAAGCCTGAATAAATAAGGTATATAGTTGCTAGTAACTTTCCCGACCGTTCCATGATAAAGACTCAGAAATATTTACACAAACGTCTTGATCAGAGAATGAAAAAGACAACCTAAGTTGGCGTTCCCATTACAGTCAACTTCCTAATCACCCATACTTATTCATACTTTTACAAGACAAGTGGTGATATCGACCACTTTTATACAAAACTATACATCGTTGATTTTTACCACATATCAACGAATAATCGATCCTTCCAAGTAATTTATCGGTTTAAGTTCAACGAACCAACTATCAAACTTTCCTTCTCTTTTTTTGCTGCAATTTTCTATTTTTCCTTTTTTTCATAACATAAATAATATGAATCACTTCTCCATCATGCCAATTTACCATTATCTTTTTGGTCCCACGCATTCCAAATCGACGTCCACCTCATCAATCGTTTACCTACAAAAATCCTTGACTTCAAATCACCATATGACCGGTTATACAACACATCACTGACATACACAAAACTAAAACCATTTGGTTGCCTTTGTTTTTCGTGGTTGCGTCCATACGCTTCATCCAAAATACATCATCGGTCAATCAAGTGTATCTTCCTTGGATACTCCTCTTCTAAATCTGCATACAAGTGCTATGATCCCATCTCCCATCTTCTTTACCATTCTTGTCACGTTGATTTTGTCGAACATATGTTCCCATTTCATACAGAAACACAACCAACCTCCACTTTACCCATACCCCATTCCTTTCTATCTACAGTACACCCTACCCCTCAAGCTAACCCTCAACCACAACGAACAAGAAAACAAAACACCAAATACTTTAATCCAAACCTTGTTAACACCACCACTCTCCATCCTTTGCTACCAACCCTTGAACCAACAACTCATACTCAAGCATCATAATTTTGTGGAATTTTTTATAAATGTTTGGAAACGGAATAGGCTTAATTCTCACTATTTGACATTAAGGGTTATTGTGCGCTAGGTAATGTAACTAGTAGTTTTTACAAGAGTATGCTAAAAAAAATTAATTTGGCATATTTTAAGCATATAGCATATTATTTGTAAAACGAAGGACAAGTAGGCATTCTAATTCTCCATCCCTCACTTAAATTATACAAATAAACTTACTCCCATCGTTATGTAATATATAAAACAATTAAAAGAAAATAGAAATAGAATTAGACCGAGGAACTCTCCCTCTGATATTTTCTCAGGAATGATTATCTAATGTTAGTTCTTTAGCAAATAAGTGTGTGAAATGCTCAGAATCCCGTAATGAGTTCAACACACTTCTCTTGTTCAGAGTATACCATCTACCAATTAATTCGATTTATTTACCAACAATGTCCTAAATAAAAGTTTAGAAGACAAAACATGCAATTCCTATCTCAGTTTTACAATGGTTACAATGCAGAAAAAATAAACACACATACTATACAGGGTGTCAATACGCCGTATCCCAAACCCAAGGATACGCCGTATTGCATCCTGTAAAAACAAATGTTTTAAAGTTTGCAGGAATTTAAATGCAGAAAATAAAGACTAGTAACGTCCAGACAGATCCATAAGCCGTATCCAAAGGGGTTCGATACGCCGTATGGGCTGTCTGGGAAGACAGAATCGATAAACAATTTAAAAATAAATGACAAACAATTAAAAACAGCCAGGTTGTCTCCCGGTAAGCACTTTTCTTTTAGCCAGTCTTTAATATAGACTTTTTCTTCTCCTCTTCATTCATTTGTTCGCTCGTAGTTGTAAATTTGTTCTTGTTAGGGTCTTTAAGTTTGTAATCCATTAATAAAGCTTGCGTTTTTAACTTACTGACTGCCAGGCTTGATTCTATCATTCACAAACAAGTCAAAAACCATTACATCATAATATACATAAATAAATAACAACCTTTTTTGAGTTAGATACATCATGACATGAATAAGTAAGTGTACAAAATATAGAAACAAAAAGATAAGTGAAGTAGAGGGATCATGGGTCCTAGCTGCTTCTCGTCTGTTGGGCAAATGGAGGTGCTAAGCAATTACCGGTCCTGCGCCTGGTGCGATCTTTGATAGGGCAACATTGTGTCTGAATAGCTCGTTGTATCTACCACTGCTCCTGTTCCATCATACGTGAAAGACAATGACCGTCCATGTGGAAATCCCCTAGTAGAATCAACGGTCCGATGCTGTCTAACACTCCCCTCTACTCACCCATCGTCTAGCACCCCCCAACTGGAACTGAAGAGTGCCAGGGGCCTCAAAATCCAAAATCATGTCATCAAACCTATAGGTGCTAAAGAAACTCCCAAACCCACATCTTCGTACCAGTGGGTCCCCTGATATCCAGCAACCATCTCAAAAGCATCGCTAACTATAATGCTTGACCTAAGCTCATCAAAATGACCAACCTAAAGCCTATTATTCATATCCTCTCTCACTCCTCGTCAAACTAGCACAAATCCAAAACCTGAACCCCGTGGATGCTTTCTCCGTGAAAATCCTCGTCCAACCTCAAACCTCAAATGTTGAATATCCACATCTGTGGTACTCCAGCCCCTCAAATACCTAAGTTACTGGATGGTCTCTGATCTCTCCTTTGTAGAGCCATATCGTATAATAAAAACGAGATCAGACATAAAAACATGAAATCGTAAAAACCCTTCTGGTAACAGCTGGATATGGCATATTGGTGTGGGTGGGTGAGTCATACGCTGTATAGATGTTGCAAGAACAAACGTCGTATGGACTAAGCAAATACGTTTGTATAGGGAATTAAACTGGTAAAATTTTCAAAATGGGTCTATACGCCGTATCCAAGCTAATGGATATGTCGTACAGGTTTCAAATTTTGGGGGTAAAAATCCGTGATACGCCGTATCCATTAGGGATGAATACGACGTATCGTTGTTCAGTTTAAAACTTGAAATGGGTTTCCCATTTCTACCAGTTTACCCCAAACCCATTGACTCCGTGTTTTATTATTCCAGTAATAATCTTAACATGTATAGGGGGATGTATGCGAGTTTCATGGCACATAAACTAGTCGAATCTAAACCCTAACCCTAAGTCCAATAAAAAAAAAGATAAAAGGAAAAAGGAAGTCGAGAAACGATTACCTGATGATCGAGTAATTAAATGCCTGACCTAAAAGCGAGTAGTGATGAATTTGGATTTGCCTCGGTGAATTTTAGGTTTTTAGGAGTAAAGAAGTGTGTAAAAACATATACGGCGTATGAACTGGTTTATACCCAAAACTCGATACCCGAATTGGGTTTTCGGTCCAATAATGTTCGTATATGGTGGTAAAATAGTTGACTAAGTCAACTATGGTTAAAAATCATTGATACGGCGTATAGGTGTTTCGCCAATACGTCGTATTCATTTTTAGAGACCAAATTTCTCAAGTTTAAAGTGAAGAAAGACGTATCTTGGCCTCCGCAATCATTTCGTGTAAACACATCCTATAAATCCCGCTTAGGTCGAAACGGGATGGCCAACGCACAAAATATAAATTCTTAATGAGATTTAAAGGAACTTTAATTCCATGATAAGACTTCTCACATTGAATATTTTTTCTTAATTACATCGTGACTTGTTTCCAGAAGCTTATTTGACCCTTTAGTATCTATGTTTATTACATTACCCCCCGAAGACTGTATTTCATCATCATCATTGTCCTTATCCGACATTAAATCATCGGGATAAATTATGTTAAGAGAAAATAATTCATTAAAGTACAAAATGTTTTGTTCCTCTTCATCACATTCAGACAATGATGTTCGTTTCAAATATAGATACATCGAAATTTGAGAACTTATAGTAATTCAGTTAAAAATCAAATTTAGACCGTTAGAAGCATCATTGTAAACAATGGCTGGGAATTCTTTCTCAAAATCTTTGAAGTAGTCTAAATCATTAAAATAACTGACCATTGTAAAAAATGCTTTCTTGCATGGTACATTAAAAAAAGACGTGTATGTGTGTTAACCTGAAGGTTTCATCGATGTTGATCATCCAAGCCATATCTACAAGCTAAAGAAGGCACTATATGGGTTAAAGTAAGCACTAAAGGCATGGTATGACGAATTGTCAAAGTTTCTCTTATAGAATCACTTCTTTAACGGCACCATTGATCAAACGTTGTTTATAAGATGCTTTAACGACGACATCTTAGTGGTACATGTCTATATAGATGATATTATCTTTGGTTCTACAAACCTTAGGTATACTCAATTATTTTCTGACCTTATGAAAAGCTGATTCGAAATGTTGATGATGGGGGAAATGACGTTTTTCCTTGGTTTACAAGTTAACCAATATCCCTGTGGCATCTTCATAAACCAGTCCAACTACGTGTTAGAAATCCTTAAAAAATATGGAATGGAAACTTGTGATCTCGTTAAAACTTCAATGGAGATTAAAGACAAGCTTGACCTTGACAAGAATGGGACTCTAGTCGATGCAACAAAATATCGTAGCATGATTGGTGCCCTAATGTAGCTTACGTCAAGCAGACTGAACATTGTACATGCTCTTGTTTATGTGGTTGGTACCAGGCTAAGTTATGCGTTGTCGGGTAGGTTGTTTTTATTGATTACCAAGTTTTAAATTTACATTTAGCCAACTTATCCTAAAACAACACTTTAACGGGCAGTGTACCCGATCAGATGGAGTTTTGTGGTAAGTAGGGTGTCGAACACTAAGAGTGAGGACGTTTACCTTATAATCTAACAATATTTTAGTTAATTTAATTAGACTAGTTAATTCTAATTACTTGTTAAACCTATGCTAAACCTATTTCTAATGATAAAGATGGGTTTTCAGCCTGAGAGATTAGCACGGGTTTTATGGTGACTAAAATCAATTCAATACACAATAATCACGCAAGAAGATAATCAAAAGATAAAAGAGCAGTACAAGCCAAATGATAAAAAAACTATATTAGCCATATTAATTCTGATTAAATGTTGGTTTGTTTGTTTAGTGCAATGACTGCTTATCTCGAGGCGACATATCATTCTTAAGACTTAGGCGGGACATCATCCTAAGACCTAGACACATTGAATCCTATCACAATTAACGCATCCACATAAAGTATCCTTTAGTTTAATTATAATCTATCTTAGGGATTAAAGCAATGGTGATCTTGTTAAACCCTAGCCCATCGGGACTTAACCCACTTACTGCTTGACGGTATTTTATATACTGGTAGTTCACTATTTAAGTCTTTACCAATGATTAAGAACATACTTGTTGATCCAGCCAGGCCAACTAAGCTCACTAATCTAAAGGCAAAGATAGAACATTATTTGTGATCCAATTGGTCGAGATATATAAAATACGATATGAAAAGCTATCTCGGTATCTAGATTACTTGGTCAGTCTCACTAGACCTAGTTGAATGATAGGTCTCATATTCAAGCACATAGACAAGTATAAGGTGATAAACATAATTAAACAATCAATGATAAATTAAGCAATCGGGATTAAAACAAACCAAATACTAAATCTTCATTAAGATGGCTAATACCCGAGGGTATTAGCCCATAACCATTGTAATTATACAAGTGTGATCAATTAACCAAGGTAAACTAAACGTTTTACTGAACGATACCAAAAATTAAATGATTACAAGAGTATAGGAATTACACGGTGTCTTCTATGGAATCGTGATCGATGCTTGACCTTGGAAACTCTTCGTCTCTTCAGAAAATCGACTTTTATGTTTATGGTATAGATAATATGATTTTACACACTAAAAACTTGTTTTTGAGTCCTCTATTTATAGTCTCTGAAATTGAGTGGATACGCTGTATTGAGTGAGGTCAATACGGCGTATGAGGGTGTATTCCTTGGAGTGCGCGCTACATTCACAATCAATCAGTTATATCTTTCCTCGATTACATTTAATGTAGAATCTTTGATTGTTTGACCAAGCTGATATTAGGACTAGAACATAATGAACGCGTTTTCCTTGTGAAGTCCGAGGCGTTGATCCGCCCGTATTCTTCCTTTGCTAAAAACAGCGTATGTAATCTTAAATAAGGCAATCTTCAAAAACAATCATTTTAAGCTCCAGAATGTGCGCCTTTTAGCTTGTCTTCACAATGTACTCCATAATTACTACAATTAACAACTTTAAGCAATAAGTAACAATTCTTGCAATAATTATATAAAAAGTGGTAACTTAACTTTGATAAATGATGTATAAAATTAACGTTATATGATGTCATCAAATATCCCCCACTTGAATCCTACTTGTCCTCAACTAGACTCTAGAAATTTATTGAAAATGTACCCTAACTGAAGTTAAGGATTTTTACGTTAAGCATTTTTTCATTTAATCACTTGTATAAAACCAAGCACCTCACGAAATATAGGAAATGAAAACACTCAGATCACTCAACTAATCTAGGGTGTAATATTCAATTGGTACACTCATTTGCTCGGTACTCGAGTATGTAGTTTACTATCATATGCTTTGCAAGGAAAAACATCATCCACCACTAGAGCTAAGGAGTAACAAGTTAAAAAATAAATTAGGTTAAAAGGCTTAATGGGTTGATCATTCTAACAATCTTTCACCAAAAGTACCACACCAACAAGGCAGCTAAATCATACATACATGGCCATAACGACGGAATAGACATGTATAATTCGATCACATCCTAATTTGAATTTAATCAAGGATTAGGATGAAGAATGATTATAAGGGTATGGGATCTTTCTAACTTTCAACAAAAAGTAATAACCAACAAGGCAGTCTGAATCACGCATACAAGGCCTAACGATGGAATAGAAAGACAGTGCATGGACTCGATCACATCTTTTGTGTCGAGTAAAACCCAAATGTTAATGTGGATAGGAACGGAAAGTAAATTGTTGTTAAATAAAATTCACAAAACAAATAGATTAAGCCTGAACAAATAAGGTATATAGTTGCTAGAAACTTTCCCGACCGTTTTCCATGATAAAGACTCAGAAATATATGACCCCCAAACGTCTCGATCATAAAAAGGGACAAAGTAGGCGTTCTAATTCTCATCCCCCTACTAAGATTATACGAAAGTCCTCGTTGTATAGATAAAAACATTTAAAGAAATAGGAAATAGAATTAGAACGAGGAACTCCCCTATATTTTACTCGGGATGATTCACTATTCGAGTATTTGAACAAAAAGTATGTGAGGAAGCGTCAGAATGCCCGTCATGAAATTCAACACGAAAAAAAGAGACTCTTTTTCAGAGTTTATACCAAATCATCGATTTCATTACAGCAAGGTCATGCATAAAAGATTAGAAGACAAAGCGTGTAATTCCTATCTCGGTTTTACAATGGTTACAATGCGAAAAAAGTAAACACACATACTGTACAGGTAGTCAATATGTCGTATCCCAAACCCAAGGATACGCCGTATTGCATCCTGTAAAAACAATTGTTTTAAAGTTTGCAGGAATTTAAAGGACTGATAACGTCCAGACAGGTCCATATGTCGTATCCATAGTGGTTCAATATGCCGTATGGACTGTTTGTGAAGACAGACTCAACAAACAATTTAAAATTACAAACGACCGGGTTGTCTCTCAGGGAAGCACTTTTCTTTCGGCTAGTCTTTAAGTTAGACTTGCCCCGATTTAATCCCCTCCTTATAAAACAACTTGGGGTCGAACGAGATGCCAAATGGCACATAAAAATTCTTAATTATAAAAATAAATGGCATCCCTTTGTTAAGATAATTACAAGTCACGATATTAAAATCTAATTCTTTGTTAAAAGTATTAGTTTTGAAAAATTTATTGATCGTAGCATGACTTGTTTCCAAAAGTTTATTTGACCTTTGTTTATCGATTTTTATCACATTAGGTAATGGTTTAATAGATAAATTCCTCGAAGATTGCTCAGTATCGATTTTATCATCATTATTGTCCTTATTTGATTTTAAATCATCGGGATAAATTACGTTGAAAGAAATAGATCATTAAAGTATAAAACGTTTTGTTCCTCTCCATCACATTCGAACAATGATGTTTCATCTTTCAAATTAAATTCATCGATATGTTGAGGACTTACAGTAGGTTCAGTTAAGAAATCTAATTTAGACGTTAGAGCATCATTGTAAACAATGGTTGTAATTCTTTCTCAAAATCATTAAAGTAGTCTAAATCATCAAAATAACTGACCGTAGGCTCGGGTGACGGAAACGAAGGCATATTGACTTTATCATAATCATTTTTTGAATCCGTTTTCAAATCGTCGACAGAAATTATTTTATAGGAAAATGAATTTTTGCCATAAATCACCGTGTAATCTTCATCGTCAGATTCGTCAAACGATATTCTAAAGTCAATTTCATTGTCGTTAAGAGAACTTACCGTGGGTTCATAAGAGAGCGTTACTTCAGATGAAAACGCGTCATCAAAGTCTATATCTGGGAATTCAATTTCAACAGATCTGAGGTCGTGAATGTCTTCATCATACCAGATCTTACCATACGTAGCAGTTTCCCAGTTATACACCTTACCACGCCTATGAGGTTTTTCTTCCTTAAACCTGGTATACTCTTCTATAGTAATGTTGTGGTCGTCCATTTTAACCTGTAATAAAATAGCTAGGAAAGAAAATGGTCAAATAGCCTAATACGCCGTATTTAGTAAACTGGATACGCTGTATTGATGATATAGTCGAATACGATATATTGGTTTAAAAAAATTTATACGCCATATCCAAGAAGTTGAATACGCCATATTCAGTATTCGACTCAGAATATTATAGAAGATGCAGAAAACACACAAACACAATATGCAAAATATACAATGAAGAAAATCAAACACACAGAACAAACATACATAAATGTGCAAATTAATCTAAACTAAACTAAACTAAACTAAAACACTAATATATAAGAATTAAACAACTTCACTCTCCGGCAGCGGCGCCAAAAACTTGATGTGCTGTCGTGTAGGTTGTTTTTATTTATTACCAAGTTTTAAATTTATATTTAGCCGACTTATCCTAAAACAACACTTTAACGGGCAGTGTACCCGATCAGATGGAGTTTCGTGGTAAGTAGGGTGTCGAACACTAAGAGCGAGGTCGTTAATCTTATATTCTATCAGTATTTTAGTTAATCTAATTAGACTAGTTAATTCTAATTACTTGTTAAACATATGCTAAACCTATTTCTAATGATAAAGGGAGGTTTTCAGCCTGAGATACTGGCACAGGTTTTATGGTGACTAAAATCAATTCAATACACAATAATCACACAAGAAGATAATTAAAAGATAAAAGAGCGGTACAAGCCAAATGATAGAAAACTGTATTAGCCATATTAAATCTGATTAAATGTTGGTTTGTTTGTTTAGTGCAATGACTGCTTATCTCGAGGCGGCATATCATTCTTAAGACTTAGGCGGGACATCATCCTAAGACCTAGACACGTTGAATCCTGTCACAATTAACGTATCCGCATAAAGCATCCTTTAGTTTAATTATAATATATCTTAGGGATTAAAGCAATGGTGATCTTGTTAAACCCTAGCCCATTGGGACTTTACCCACTTACTGCTTGAAGGTATTTTATATACTGGTAGTTCATTGTTCAAGTCTTTACCAATGATTAAGAACGTACTTGTTGATCCAAGGGTCACCTACCAGGCCAACTAAGCTCACTAATCTAAAGGCAAAGATAGAACATTATTTGTGATCCTATTGGTCCAGATATATAAAACACGATATGGACAGATATCCTAGTATCTAGATTACTTGGTCAGTCTCACTAGACCCAGTTGAATGATAGGTCGCATATTCAAGAACATAGACAATTATGAGGTTATAAACATAATTAAACAGTCAACAATAAATTAAGCAATCAGGATTAAAACAAACCAAACATTAAATCTTCATTAAGATGGCTAATACCCAACCATTGTAATTATACAAGTGTGATCATTTAACCAAGGTAAACTAAATGTTTTACCGAACGATACCAAAAATTAAATGATTACAAGAGTATAGAAATTACACGGTGTCTTCTATAGAATTATGATCGATGCTTGACATTGGCTGCTCTTCATCTCTTCAGAAAATCGACTTTTATGTTTATGGTATAGAGAATATGATTTTGCACACTTAAAACTCATTTTTGAGTCCTCTATTTTTAGTCTCTGAAATTGAGTGGATACGCCGTATTGAGTGAGGTCAATACGGCGTATAGGGGTGTATTCCTTGGAGTGCGCGCTACATTCACAATCAATCGCCCACGTTCCACTTTGTTGCGTTTTTTAACCATTTTCGCGAACAGCTTTACGGTTTTTAATCATATTTAAACGTCAAACGGAAGACCCAGAAACCCATAATCTGTTTCGTGTAAACTTCAGTATCGTACATCTCGATCATAACATCAAACTTTGTTTCTATGCCCCCCTATTTATAAAAATTGATCCAAGCTTACAATAAAAGATGAGAGCATCTTTTGAATTTCTATGCATGCATGTGTTGTGTAAGGGAGTGAAAGTGACATCCCATAAGGTCTCTTTCCCTTTTGTTTTCTTGTGCAAGACTCTCCCATGTGATACTTACATACCTTGACCACATTTGACTAACACTTAAACCTAAATAATGAACCATGGCTAACCATTTATGTCTAGCTAGTAAAATTGGCTCATTTCTTTTCCTTCTCTTTCTTTTCTAGTCGAAAACCACAAGGACCAAAACAAAGGGGTCCAAGCCACAAAACTTGATCAAATATATACCCTAAATCCTAAAGTCTTGGCCTATATATATCCCACTATAACACACTTAGGGTTTCATAATCATTTCTAAGTCTCCAAAAATTTCTTTCTCTCCCTCTTCTCTTCTTGAAGCTCACGGCCAAACACCCCTTTATAGGGCTTCCATTTCCTTTGATTTAGTGCAAGATCCAAGTATACTAGGTTCATTTCTAAGGTTTTCTAAGGTGGTTACAAGTATTGGTTCATTGATTCAAAGGTTTATTTCAAGATCTACAAATTAGGGTTTGATTATTATTTGGGGTTTTTCAAGATCCAAGTCTTCCATCTTCATTTCTTATATTTCTTGAGCTTGTTCTTCATCTTGTAAGCTTACTTTGAAACTTATACTTTCATTTCTACTTTCATCCCATATTTACTTATGTTCTTGCATAGATCTATAGAATCCTATGGTGTTTGTGTTGATTTTTCAAAAAGAAATAAAATGGGTATGTTAAACAAGGAAACTTTTATAAATCTTTTATGCCAATATTGTGTTTAAGGTTTAAGCGAAGTGATTAGTATGTTGAAAGATTTATGGGGATGAGGTTAGACTAGATTAAGCGTGGTTTTTGTGGTGGATTAGTTGTGAATGGAGATTATGATAGATTATGTACTATTGTGAAGTTTGGTGTGATTTTTGGAAGCATTTATGAAAAATGATGTGGCTGATCCATTTTTATTTTTGGGTTTTCGGACACTTAAGAATGTTTTCATTAAGCGTAAAGGTAGTTTTTGAAGAGCTCGTTTTGAATAAATAGATTTTCATAAATTGTACATTAAAACCGGACTTAAAACGGCCAAGTTATAGCCAAATGAAACTTGAAACATTTTTTGGCAAAATAGTTAATGTAGGTGCTGATGTGAATAGTAAATGGGGGTTTGCGGACCGCTCGGGATGATTTAAGCTTCTAAAACATTATCAAAACATATAGTATCACATATATATTAATTAGGATCATTAGAAATGTCGTTAACATATTTTAGGGAAAGCTTTAATGTTACTAAAAATAGTAAGTATAGTGAACATTAGCAAGGTAGACATGAAAGTTAAACGTTTAGGGTTCTCTAGCGCGTTTATGGAAATATGGATTTAGCAAATATAGGGGACGGTATTAACGTCCCGAAACTAAAAACTTTCCTAAAATAGAAACATACTAAAAATGGTAATTTTTGGTTAAACGCCGAAACTTAACAAAAAACTCTATAATTTTATTTAGTCACGTTTTGTTAATTAAGCCAAAGCACAAACACACATGGATGACTTTTTCTCTTATAAACGATTCGTACAATTTTTGTATACTTTCCGTCTTTCTAAGATACGTCATTGATTTAGGTCGCAAGTAGGACCTCTTGGCATTATATCTCTTCGATTGATTATTATCTCACCATTTTCTTAAGGTGAGTTCATAGCCCCACATTTTACTATTTTCACTTTACTATTTTGGGGTGAAGAAACATTGCTTTGTTTTTAAACTATGGACACAGTTACTTACGTTCCCTTTTCCCTGATTACGTGTTGCCTACGTTAGCGAATAGACCACTAATTCCCAGATTATCATACCGATAATTTTCTTAACCTACCGTATTGGTTAAGTGAGCGTGAATGTTGTAAATAGATCAAACGGATATATACCATGTCGGATTTCACTAGGTGATCTTGGTCAGATACCGCTAGGGCAGTTATTTTCTTGTTTGGCATATAATATGCTACTTTAAATTGAGCTTCAGTGTCATGAGCTTAGCACAATAGTAAATACTTTTTATGTGAAGTTGTATCTGTTATAACTGTCACATGCGTGCTGTGAACTTGTGGTCCACTCTTAATACTAACTTTAAACCTATAAATTCACCAACTTTATGTTAATTGTAATAAGCATGTTTTCTCAGGTGTTTAGCTGGATTATTCTTAAAGTGCTAATTGATGTTGCATGCATTGCCGGGTGTCTTTCAAGAATGTTTATCTTTAAATTTAAATACTCATTGTCTTAAAAACATGTTATGGTTCCGCTGCATTTGCCTTAAGCTTCCGCTAAAACTATTTCAATTATGTTAAGAATATTGTAAGACTTATTTTGTTTTAATCAAAGAAACGAGTTATGTTTTATCAAACGTCTATATAGTGGTCGTTTACTTGATCTTGTGTGATGTATATTATGATGTCACGCCCCCGGACATGTGTTTTTGTCCAGGCCCCATTTAGGGGTGTGACAGATTGGTATCCGAGCCAAGGTTATATTGAACCAGGTAGCTTATACTAGGTTTGGTCTATAACCAGTATGTGATCCTACGTGTTCTTACCTGCTTACATATATATCCAATAATAATAGCATATTATATACATATAAATATATAAGTGCAAATTATATATCATATTGCCATAATTACTTTATACATCATTTGTTCATATCAGGTGTGATGACAGATTGGTAACCGAGCCAAGGTTATATTGATACCAGGTAGCTATACTAGATTTTGGTCTATAACCAGTATGTGATCCTACGTGTTCTTACCTGCTTACATATATATCCAATAATAATAGCATATTATATACATATAAATATATAAGTGCAAATTATATATCATATTGCCATAATTACTTTATACATCATTTTGTCATATCATATTTTTCATCATACCTACTTCTCGGCATTACACGCACTTGGCATGGTTTCATATAAAGAGATTTATATAAATTTTTGCTTGTGCAGGTTATGGCAGCCCCTGTTATTACTATTTCGTCAGATTCATCTGAGGAAAGGAGTGTGGGTTCTCAATGTCCTACGTGTTGATTCTTTTCGGCGCTAATCCTGCCATTATCCCTGTTTTATCCCTGTGATTTCCTATAGAGTATCCTATTGTACCTGCTGTCCTAGTTTTCATTGAAGGTGGGAGCAGTTTCTGTCACCTCACCTACTGGAGTTCTTGATTTGGTGGATTATTCATCTTATTTTGATTCTGATCCATCAGAGGATTCTATACCTCTAGCACCAGAGTTACCATGGGTTTTTACCCTTCATAAGGTTTCTGATGACTCAGGTCAGACAGTGAGTCAAGCCTGCTGAGCAAGAGACCCAGAGGCAATGAGTCTCATACATCATGATGCTATGGTTTCGAGGTAGAGGGACAGGGTGGCATCTAGGCCATCCTCGCCGCCAAGATCATCACCTCACGACACTCTTGCACCATCATCCGAGTTTCCCCTTGCTCCTGTTGTTGCCCCACTCAGGATTCGTTGGCGGCCAGTGATTCTTGTCCAAACCGGTAAGGCTATTCCTTTCGGTCGACCTTACCGCACCCAACCTAATGGGCCGCGTAAGTTTTTGACTGCGAGGAAGAGAGTTAGACCTTTTCCTGCTCGTAGACTTGCATGGAGACGTATATCTCATCGTTCATCGGATTGTTATTCTTCACCAGACTCTACTTCATACTCATCTTCTTCTAGTTTATCTTCGGGTTCTTCATCAGATACTTCTTCAGGTTCACCTTTAAATTCATTATCAGACTCATCATCAGTTCATTCGTCAGGATGCGATACATCAGGTCAGACTCATTTAGGACCATCGACTAGAGTTGCATCACCTAGGTTGGTTTATCCCCCTGTTATGACTCCATGATGTAGTGAGGCTTTTATGCGTTAGAGGTCTGCACCATTATCTACTCCTTACCCACCGATGATATCAAAGTCATCCCTAGATTCATCTTCTGAGAGGTTATTAGATTCATCTTCACCTTCTGCTGGACCATCTCACAAGAGATGCAGATCCCCTACTACTTTGGTACCGTTATCTACTCTTGCTTCAAGATCGATAGCCCCTACTCTTGCTGATATTTTACCACCTCACAAGAGGTTCAGAGATTCATACTCACTTGAGGATAGCAGAGATGAGCATATGGAGATTGGTACTACTAATGTAGAGGCTGTTGTAGATTTAGGTATTGGTGATGGAGATGGAGCTCCTACTGAGGATGGTATAGGTATGGGAGTTGAGGTTGCTACTAGTGATATTAGGGAGGACAAGGAGGAGTTTGAGGTAGAGGCCATTACAGGAGGTATGATGGAGATCGCAATAGATCCATTGGTTACTGGTGGTATTTTCTGAGTCCACTGGAGGAGATGTTCCTGATCTTGAGGGTACTCTTTATGATATAGCTCACTACATGTTTGAGGTTCCTCCTGATAGGATTAAGAGTTTAAGACGGGAGAACCTAAGGGTTTGAGCTTTGTTGTATCGAGGGGGATCAGGTCGACAGTCTTCGTCGTCATATGGCACTTTCTCAGGAGGAGTTTTGTCAGATTCGTAGGGATTGTGATGATACTCGGAGGAGAGTTAGGAGGTTGGAGTCGCTTGTTAAGAGGCGTTTGGGATTTTGCCGTTATTTTGGTAGTACCATGGTTATGTAGGACATTAGACTGATGGTTAGGTTTAGATGTTAGTAGAAGAAATATTGTAAATCAAGTACCCTGCTATGGGTTGATTGTAACTAACTATGAAGCTTTGTTATGATATGAAAAGCTTATTTTGATTCTATCACGTACTCGTCTTTATTGTTATTTACTCGTTCAGGCAAAACATGTTCTATTGTATGTTTATATTTTTCTTATAAATCTTATTTACCGTGAATAGTGCCTATATCTCGTATCAAATCTCCCCATGTGCTATGTCTTGTGATTAGATCATGAATATCACTTGCTCTGGTATGACCCTGGAAGTAATTGAGGAACTTATTAACCAACGAGTGGCTGAGACATTGGCTACTTATGAGGCAAACCGTGCGGCTAACTTGGTTGTTAAAAGTCAAAGCCAAAATGGAGAAGATGGTAACAACAAAAACGGTGGAGGAAATAGAAACAGAAATGGTGGAGGAAATGGAAATGGAAATAGAGGAGGGAATGGAAATGGAAATCACAATGAGAATGATAGAGGTACTAGGCATGTTGTCCGTGAGTGCACCTATCAAGATTTCATAAAATGTCAACCACTCAACTTTAAAGGAACCAAAGGAGTTTTCAGGTTGATAAGGTGGTTTGAGAAGATGGAAACATTATTCCATATCAGCAATTGCCTAGAGAAATACCAAGTATGCTACTTGCACCCTGTTAAACAGTGTACTAACTTGGTGAAATTCACATAAGAGAACCATTAGAACTGACGCTGCATTTGCCATGTCATGGAGAGAGCTTATGAAGCTAATGGCTGAAGTGTACTGCCCAAGAAATGAAATTCAAAAGATGGAATCTGAGCTATGGAATTTGACCATGAAGAACAACGACTTGGCTGCTTATACTCAAAGATTTCAAGAGCTTACCAGTTGTTTTCACCAAGAATGGTTCTGGATGAGAGTTTATTGGTAGGTCTTTCCAGATAATATCCTAGAAATGTGATTGATGCAGAACCTATAAGACTACAAGATGCTGTCCGCATAGCTAACAACTTAATGGATCAAAAGTTGAAAGGTTATGCTATGAAAAATGATGAGAATAAAAGAAAGTTTAATAACAACTAGAAGGACAACCGTGGGCAGCAAACACCATTCAAAAGATATAATTTGGAGGTCAGAATGTAGCAAGAGCCTATATGGCTGGAAACAATGAAAGAAGGTGTATAATGGACTTTTGCCTCTCTGCAACAAGTGTAAGTTTCATCACGAAGGGCCATGCACTGTGAGATGTGGGAAGTGCAACAAGGTCGGGCATTTGACCAGGGATTGTAAGGCCACGATTTCCATTACTTCCACTCAGAGGGGTCAAGTAGTGAATCAAAGAGTTTTAACATGTTTCGAGTGTGGAAGGAAAGGACACTATAGGAGTGATTGCCCAAAGCTGAAAAATCAGAACCGTGGAAACAAAACTAGAAACAAGAGTGGGATTGGTGAAGCAAGAGGAAAAGCATATGTATACTTGGTGGAGGAGATGTTAACCCTGATTCCAATGTCGCCACGGGTACGTTTCTTCTCAACAACCATTATGCTTATGTATTATTTGATTCGGGTGCCGATCAAAGTTTCCGTGTTGACTACTTAGTACCTTACTTGATATAATCCCCGATACTCCTAACGTTAAGCTAATGTTGTCACTTAGCTGACGGGAGAATTTCTGAAACTAATACCGTACTTAGAGGCTGTACGTTAGGATTGTTAGGCCACCCATTTAATATTGACCTAATGCTAATAGAACTTGGTAGTTTTGACGTCATCATCAGCATGGATTGGTTACATGCGGTGATCGTGTGTGATGAGAAGATTGTACGGATTCTGTATGGAGATGAAGTTTTAATAGTTCAAGGTGATAGAAGTGGCAAAGGAAAGAAGTCGAAGTTGAGCATTATATCGTGCACTAAAACTCAAAAATATATTAAGAAAGGTTGCCTAATTTTTCTGGCACAAGTTACGAAAAAGGAAACCAAAGACAAGTCGGAAGAGAAGCGACTTGAGGATGTGCTACTGTACGAGCTTTTTTTGAGGTCTTTCGAGAAGCATCTTGCCGGGATACCAACAACGCGACAAGTTGAATTTCAAATTGTATTGGTCCCTGGTGCTGCACCTGTGGCACGAGCCCCGTATAGATTAGCACCGTCGGAATTGCAAGAACTGTCTACTCAACTATAAGAACTTTTTGACAAAGGATTTATAAGACTAAGTTCCTCACCCTAGGGAGCCCCGGTCTTGTTCTTCAAAAAAAAGATGGATCTTTTTAGATGTGTATCGACTACCGCGAACTAAACAAGATGACTGTGAAGAATCAATATCCACTTCCGAGAATCAACGACTTATTTGATCAGTTGCAAGGATCAAGTGTTTACTCAAAAATCGACTTGAGGTCTGGTTATCACCAACTCAGAGTTGTGACGAGGACATTCCAAAGACGGCGTTTAGGACTCACTATGGCCACTATGAATTCCAAGTAATGCCTTTTAGATTAACAAACGCACCGACAATATTCATGGACTTGATGAATCAGGTGTGCAAACCATACTTAGATAAATTCGTGATCATTTTTATTGATGACATCTTGATCTACTCTAAGAGTAAGGAAGAGCATGCATAACACTAAGTGAATGTTTGGAGTGCTTAAGAAGGAAGAATTGTACGCTAAGTTTTCGAAATGCAATTTTTGGCTGTCAAAGGTATAATTTCTCGGTCATGTGATTTGATTGTTAAAGGCATTACGTGAACCCAGCTAAGATTGATTCCATCAAGGATTAGGCTCCATTAAAGATTGGGCATCGCCTAAGACTCTGACAGAAATTCGTTAATTATTAGGTCTTGCCGGCTATTACCGATGATTTATCGAAGGGTTCTCGAAGATTGCCAAACCTATGATGAAGTTGACTCAGAAGAGCATGAAGTTCGATTGGACAAAAAAGGCAGAAACTGTATTTTAGTTGTTGAAGCAAAAATTATGTAGTGCATCGATTTTGGCTTTACCCAAAGGTAGTGAAAACTTTATGGTTTACTGTGATTCTTCTCACAAGGGGTTGGGCGCAGTTCTGATGCAAAAGGAGAAAGTCATAGCCTACGTATCACGTCAACTCAAGATTCACGAGAAGAATTACACTACACATGACTTAGAACTGGGAGCGGTAGTGTTTGCTCTCAAAATGTAGAGACATTATTTGTACAAAACAAAGTGCGTTGTGTTCACTAATCATAAGAGCTTGCAACATATTCTTGATTAGAAAGAGTTAAACAAGAGACAACATAGATTGTTTAAATTATTAAGTGACTACGACTGTGAAATTCGCTATCATCCAAGAAAGGCGAACGTGGTGGCGGATGCCTTGATCCGAAAGGAACGGATTAAGCCACTATGAGTTTGAGCCTTGGTTATGACGATTGGTTTGAACCTCCTCATGCAAATTTTAAAAACTCAGGTTGAGGCGAGAAAGGAAGAGAATTATGGAACCAAAGATTTGTGTGGTATGATTAAAAAGATAGAGCCTTGTGTTGATAGAACGTTATGTTTGAGGAATAGAAGTTGGATACCCTATTTTGGCGACTTGAGAACTTTGATTATGCATGAGTCGCATAAGTCAAAGTATTCGATCTATCCTGAATCGTACAAGATGTACCAAGACTTGAAGAAACTGTATTGGTGGCCGAATATGAAAGCTGAGATTGCCACCTATGTTAGTAAGTGTCTGACCTGTGCAAAAGTTAAGGCCGAATGCCAAAAACCATCCGGTTTGTTGGTTCAACCGGTGATCCCGATATGGAAGTGGGAAAACATTACAATGGATTTCGTTACTAAGTTGCCAAAGACATCAACTGGTCAGGATACAATTTAGGTAATTGTTGACCGGCTCACCAAATCTGCTAATTTCTTACTAATGAAGGAAACCGACTTAATGTAAAAGTTGACGAGATAATACTATGAATGAATAGTCTCAAGACATGCGTGCCATTTTGGATCATTTCCGATCGATGACATAAATTCTACATCTCAATCTAGCAATCGCTAAACAAAGCTCTAGGTACTCAATTGGATATGAGTACGGCTTATCATCCACAGACGGATGGTCAGAGTGAGAGAACCATCCAAACTTTGGAGGACATGTTACGTGCTTGTGTGATTGATTTTGGGGAAGGGTTTGGGAAGACAACTAACTTTGTTGGAGTTTTCCATACAACAACAGTTACCACACGAAGTATCAAAGCTGCACCATAGAAGCACTGTATGGCCAAAATGTCAACGCCTGTCTGTTGGGCTGAGGTTGGAGATACTCAGCTTACTGTCCCAGAGATTATTCATGAAACTACGAAAAAGATCATTCAAATAAAGAAACATATTCCAGCAGCACATGATAGACAAAAGGGCTATGCTGATAGGAGACGTAAGCCATTGGAATTTCAAGTTGGAGATAAGGTTATGTTGAAAGTATCGCCATGGAAAAAGTTATATTACAGTTATTGGCAAACGAGGGAAGCTAAACCTTCGCTATATTGGACCTTTCAAAATCCTTACTAAAGTGGGAACGGTTGCATACCGACTTGAACTCCCAGAGAAACTAAGCCGAGTTCATAGTACTTTTCACGTTTCCAATTTGAAGAAGTGTTTCGCAGACGAACCGTTAGCAATCCCGTTGAACGAAATCCATATTAATGACAAGCTTAATTTCATTGAGGAACCGGTTGAAATCATGGATCGAGAAGTTAAATGACTAAAGCAAAGTCGCATTCCAATTGTAAAGGTCCGTTAGAACTCAAGACGAGGTCTCGAGTTTACTTGGGAGCGCGAAGACCAAATGAAGAAAAAGTATCCTTATCTTTTTGCTAACCCTGCATCTACGTCTAAAGTTATGTCTTAAACTTTAAGGACAAAGATCTTTTAACGGGGGAAGGATTTCACACCCCATAAACTTTAGGTCAATAATTTAAACTTTTTCAATCATTATTTTGAATTTTATACGTTACGTTTGAATTTGACGTAAAACCGGGAAGTTAACCCGCGTAAATCTGAAAAACGTCATCGGACGCATTTCGATTTCGAACTTCGATTAGTTTACATGTTATATGCATTATTTTATCATTTTAAAGTGTTACATAGGTCATGTTTACTTTTGTTTATGATTTTTACATTTTTCGCGTACGCTTTACGGTTTTATCATTTTACGTCAAACGGAGACCCGGAAACCCAGAATCTTTTCGTGTAAACATTAGTTATTGTACATCTCGTATTATAACATCAAAATTTCGTTCTACGCCCCCTCCTTTATAAAAATCAGATCCAAGCTCAAAATAAAAGATGAGAGCATCTTTTGAATTTCTATGCATGCATGTGTTGTGTAAGAGAGTGAAAGTGACATCCCATAAGGTCCCTTTCCCTCTTGTTTTCTTGTGCAAGACTCTCCCATGTGATACTTACACACCTTTACCACATTTTACTAACACTTAAACCTAATTAATGAACCATGGCTAGCCATTTATGTCTAGCTAGTAAAATTGGCTCATCTCTTTTCCTTCTCTTTCTTTTCTAGCCGAAAACAGGAAGGACCAAAACAAAGGGGTCCAAGCCACATAACTTGATCAAATACATACCCTAAACCCTAAATTCTTGGCCTATATATATCCCACTATAACACACTTAGGGTTTCATAATCATTTCCAAGTCTCCAAAAAAAAATTTCTCTCCCTCTTCTCTTCTTGAAGCTCACGGCCAAACACCCCTTTATAGGGCTTCCATTTCCTTTGATTTAGTGCAAGATCCAAGTATACTAGGTTCAATTCTAAGGTTTTCTAAGGTGGTTACAAGTATTGGTTCATTGATTCAAGGGTTTATTTTAAGATCTACAAATTAGGGTTTGATTATTATTTAGGGTTTTTCAAGATCTAAGTCTTCCATCTTCATTTCTTATATTTCTTGAGCTTGTTCTTCATCTTGTAATCTTACTTTGAAACTTATACTTTCATTTCTACTTTCATCCCATATTTACTTATTTTCTTGCATAGATTTATAAAATCCTATGGTGTTTGTGTTGATTTTTCGAAAAGAAATAAAATAGGTATGTTAAACACGGAAACTTTTATAAATCTTTTATGCAAATATTATGTTTAGGGTTAAAGCGAAGTGATTAGTATGTTGAAAGATTGATGGGGATGCGGTAGACTAATTAACCATGGTTTTTTGTTGTAGAATATTGTGAAAGGAGATTAGGATAGATTAAAGACACATTGGAAGTTTGGTGTGATTTTTGGAAGCATTTATGAAAAATGATGTTGCTGGTCCGTTTTTATTTTTGAGTTTTCGGACACTTAAGAATGTTTTCATTAGGTGTAAAGGTAGTTTTTGAAGAGCTCGTTTCGAATAGATAGATTTTCATATATTGCACATTAAAATCGGACTTAAAACGGTCAAGTTATAGCAAAATGAAACTTAAAATATTTTTCAGCAAAATAGTTATGTAGATGCTGAAGTGATAGTAAAATGGGTTTTTCAGACGCTTTCGGGAATATTGAGCATTTAAAACATTACAAAACATATAGATCACATATATATTAATTAGGATCATTAGAAATGTCATTAACATATTTTAGGGAAGGCATTAAGGTTACTAAAAATAGTAAGTATAGTGAACATTAGCAAGGTAGACATGAAAGTTAAACGTTTAGGGTTCTCTAGTGCGTTTATAGAAATATGGATTTAGTAAATATAGGGGACGGTATTAACGTCCCGAAACTAAAAACTTTTCTTAAATAGAAACTTACTAAAAATGATAATTTTTGGGTAAACGCCGAAACTTAACGAAAAACTCTGTAATTTTATTTAGTCACGTTTTGTTAATTAAGCCAAAGCACAAACACACATGGATGACTTTTTCTCTTATAAACGATTCGTACAAGTTTCGTATACTTTCCGTCTTTTTAAGACGCGTCATTGATTTAGGTCGCAAGTAGGACCTCTTAGCATTATATCTCTTCGATTGATTATTATCTCACAATTTGCTTAAGGTGAGTTCATAGCCCTACATTTTACTATTTCTACTTAACTACTCTAGGGTGAGAAACATTGCTTGTTTTAAACTATGGACACAGTTACTTTACGTTACCTTTTCCTGATTACGTGTTGCCTAAGTTGTGAATAGACCACTAATGCTCGAACTATCATGAACCATTAATTTCTTAACCGACCGTACTGGTTAAGTGAGCACGAATGTTGTAAATAGATCAATTGGGACTAATTATCCCTATCTGTGTAAGTAGCGCTTACTTGATTCGGGAGACACGAATAAACGGATATATACCATGTCGGATTTCACTAGGTGATCTTGGTCAGATACATCTAGGGCAGTTATTTTCTTGTTTGGCATATAATATGCTACTTTAAATTGAGCTTCAGTGTCATGAGCTTAGCGCAATTGTTGATCCAAGGTCACTTTCCAGGCTAACTAAGCTCACTAATCTAAAGGCAAAGATAGAACATTATTTGTGATCCTATTGGTCCAGATTTATAAAACACGATATGAAGAGCTATCCCAGTATCCAGATTACTTGGTTGGTATCACTAGACCCAGTTGAATGATAGGTCGCATATTCAGGCACATCGATAAGTATAAGGTGATAAACATAATTAAACAATTAACGATAAATTAATCAATCGAGATTAAACAAACCAAACATTGAATCTTCATTAAATGGCTAGTACCCAAGGGTATTAGCCCATAACCATTGTAATTATACAAGTGTGATCAAATAACCAAGGTAAACTAAACGTTTTACCGAACGATGCCAAAATCTAAATGATTACAAGAGTATAGGAATTACATAGTGTCTTCTATGGAATCGTGATCGATGCTTGATCTTGGCTGCTCTTCTTCACTTCAGAAAATTGACTTTTATGTTTATGGTATAAGGAATATCATTTTTACACACTGAAAACTCGATTTTGAGTCTTCTATTTATAGTCTCTAAAATTGAGTAGATACGTCATATTGAGTGAGGTCAATACGGCGTATTAGGGTGTATTCCTTGGAGTGCGCGCTACGTTCATAATCAATCAGTAATAATTTCCTCTTAATCACATTTAATGCAAGATCTTTGATTGTTTGACCAGCTGGATACGGCATATGTAGTTAGCAGGATACGCCGTATTGGGAATTGAACATACACGTTTTCTTGTGAAGTCCAGGCGCTGATACGTCGTATCTTTCTTTGCTTGATACAGCGTATGTAGTCAGAAATAAGTAATCTTCAAATATCACCGTTTAAGCTTCAAAATGTGCGCCTTTTAGCATGTCTTCACAAAACACTCTGTAATTACTGCAATCAACAATTTTAAGCAATTAAGTAACAATTCTTGCAATAATTATATAAAAGTGGGTAATTTACTTGGGATAAATGATGGTATAAAAGTAACGTTATTTGATGTTGATGACATCAAATAACGTCTATTTTATAGCATCATTTATCCCATGTTATTAACCCATTTTGTATAGTTATTGCAAAGAATTGTTACTTAATCGTTTATATTTGAGAATTGCAATATTTATGGATTAATTGGGAAAGTTAGCAAAAGGCGCGTATTCTGGAGCTTAAATGAATATATTTTGAAGATTACTATTCTGAAGACCAATACCCTGTATCCATCAAGGAAGATACTGCGTATTCGTGCCTGCACTCACCAAAGACCACTCCGGAATAAAGATCAATATGTTGTATCCAGAGGACTCAATACGTGTATTCATGATATGGAATCAATATAATATTCTAAAAGATATCAAGCGTAGTCCCTACTCTAATAAATCCCTAATACGTCGTATCTAACACTTGGATACGCAGTATCCAACCGACTTCCAGACCCTATAAATACAAAACTCATAAACGAGTTTTAAGTGTGTTGAATCATATTCTCGATACCTAAA